>JAJOOS010012193.1:0-49952 GCA_029582725.1 Solanum chiquidenum
TTATTTGTTACACTTTTTGGCAATATGGCTTGTATGTGTGATTCGATAGCGAAGGGTGATGCTTCCAGGCCAGTAAGTAGATCCCCAACTAAGGATAAAGGGTGACCCCGAGGTCATGCACAAGCTTCACCAGCTTAGGACCAGGGTAGAGAAGTGATACCCGATTCAATAGTAAAGCTTCTGCTAGCTCCTATTCCTCCATAGCCTGTGGGGACGGGACCAGCCCAACAACTACCTAGGCTAGCTATGTCACCAGACATGCAGACAGTTATTGCTCACTTATTTGCCATGCTAGGGGATATGTAAAAGGCCCAAACTCTGGTTATGCCAACGCAACAGGTTCATCCAATAGTAGTGGCTTTCGAGGTTGAGGTGCCACCAACACCCGTCGCTGCTCACTATATTATCGTAGTTAGAGCTATGCCACTAGAGGAGCAGAAGATGTTTGAAGTGTTTTTTAAACTAACTCCTCCAACGTTTTCTAAGGTAGTTGAGGAGGATGCCGATGAGTTTTTGACTACTTGCAGAAAGAGGTTGTATATGTTGGGATTAGAAGAGTCTAGAGGAGAATACTTTACCGCATATCATCTTGACCGACCAGCCAGGCAGTGGTGGCATTCATGTATGAAGTGTACACCAATTTGGTCTTCTTCTGTGACTTAGACTGAGTTTTCACAAGCTTTTATGGCAAGATTTATACCAAGGAATGTCAGAGATCGATTATGAGATCAGTTTACTAGGTTGGAGCAGGGATCCATGGTTGTATCAGAGTATGTGTCTTAATTCCATAAACAATCCATGTATTCTATCATGATTCTACCTATAGAGAGATATATGGGTAAAGACTCATATGATAGGCTGCAAAAGCGGTATTAACATTAGGATCAGTCTAGCCAGCATGTTCAGGAAAAACTTCAAATTGCAGAAGGCGATCAGTATAGTCAGGGTAGTTCTAGAACATCAGAGTTTGAAGGGATCATATTTAGGTTCTTGAGGTTATGGTGATCGAACTTCTTAGAGTTGTGCTCCTCGGGGTTGTTTTGATTGTGGCGATCTTTTGCAATGGTCTAGTGAGTGTCCCTTACAAGGGATGATTGCACCTATTCCACAGTCAATCTAGCAAGTTTTAGCTATAGCGCCTCTGGCTAGAGGCGGTGCCTAGGGTCAGGATCACAAATGTGGTCACCTGGGGGTGTGAGGAGGACCTCGAAGAGGTAGGTCAGGGATAAATCAGATGCTCAGTTCTGAGGTGGAACGGGAAATCTATATGTAGCTCTAGCGAGGGTGTAGGCTGAGGCATCAGACTCTAAAATCACATGTATGATTCTTATATGCCATCACCCTGCCTTAGATTTATTTGATTGGATTCTACATTCTCTTATGTATCTGTTTATTATGCTTCCCAACGAAGTTTGTGTTCTGAATCTCTGTCGGTGTTACTATATGTTTTGACTGCTGTGGGTGAATCTTTAGTAGTTGATCAGTTTATAAATCATATTTAGTGAATATCCATGTGTATGACACTCGGGATAACCTTATTATAGTGCATATGCCTTATTTTGATGTTATAGTGGGCATGGGTTGGTTACCCCCCTATGGTGAAGTCTTAGGATACTTCTCTAAGATGGTTATAGTAGTCATGTCAGGTATCCCTCTGCTTGTGTCGCATGGATCTTTTAGTCACATGCCGTCTTAGGTTATCTCTTATGTTCGGGCTCGGAAGCTAATGTCTAATAGGTGTTTATCTTGTTTGGCTTATGTACGGGATGTTAGTAAGGAGGGCCCTATAGTTTATTTGATCCCTATTGAAGGAGAGTTTGCAGATGTTTTCCCTAATGATCAACCTAGCCTTCCCTTGGAGCGTGATATTGATTTTTCTATTGAGGTTGAGTCGGGACTCATTCTATCTCAATCCCTCCCTACAATATAGACCCTATTGAACTTAAGGAGCTCATTGTTCCGTGTCAAGATCCCTTGGATAAAAGATTCATTCTATCAGTTCTATTTTTTTAGAAGAAGGATGTGTTTATGTGTATGGATCGATTAACCAAATTAGCACACTTACCTTCCTATTCAGTCTTCTTTCAGCTCCAAGAGGCTAGCTCGTGCTTATACTATGGAGATAAATCATCTTCATAGGGTGCCTATAGCTATTATCTCATATAGGTGTTCTGAGTTTACTTATAGTTTTTTGGTACTTTTTAGGACAGGTTGGCTTCCCGGGTTGACCTTAGCACAACTTTTCATCCACATACCGACAAGATATTCGATCACACTATTGAGGTTTTGGAGGATATGGTGCATGCATGTGTTTTGAAATTTGGAGGTCAGTGGGACAAGTTCTTAGACTTAACAGAGTTTGCATTTAACAACAACTACCACTCAAGTATTCAAATAGCCCTATTTGAGTCCTTATGTTATAAGCATTGTCACTCTTCGGTTGGTTAGGTTGAGGCTGCAGAGCTTGGCCACGTAGGACTAATTTTCTTTAGAAGGCATTGGACAGAGTTTGGGTGATTCAGGATAGGCTTAGGTCAGTACACAACATGCATAAGTGTTATGTTGACCGTAGGCACCAGCTTTGAGATTTCGAGTTAGTGATCATGATTTTCTTCGAGTATAGCCTATGAAGAGAGTGATGTGGTTCAGGAGGTAGGGTAATCTTAGCCCTAGGTATTTAGGGTCATTTGAGATTCTATAGATCATTGGTGATGTTGCTTATGAGTGAGTATTACCTCCTACATTTTAAGTTATTCATCTAGTTTTCCATGTTTCTATTCTTCACCGGTATGTTCTTGAATAGTCCCATGTGCTACGGTATGACTTAGTTCAATTGGATGATCGTTTGCCCATTGTGGGGGAGCCAACAACTATTTTGGCTAGATATGTGAGGCGTATTTACTCGACAACCATTTTTGTTAAGGTTCAGTGGAGGCATCGTCTAGTCTAGAAGGCTACCTAGGAGACCGAGCATGAGATGCAAATGCAGTTCCCCTACCTGTTTGAGCCTTCATATACTTCTTGACTCTCTATATTTGAGAATGGAAGTCCTTTTAGTAGTGGATATTGTAATGACCCTCTAGGTCATTTTTTTATTACATGATTTCCGGTGCTTAGAGCTTTCATATAGTGACCCCAAGTCATATATGACTTGTAGGGACTGAGAATTCGGTCACCTGATTGTTCATTTTGTTTTTATGTGAGTTTTTCCTGTTTTAGAGCTCTTAAAACTTGAATGGTTGATTTTGGATCACTTCAAGTAAACTACCTCAAAATGCAATTCTACTAGTTTCGTTAGCTCTGAAACATCAAGTTTTGTCTAGGATGACCTTTGGTTCGAGTCCTGAGGCTTCTGGACTTATTTCGAGCTATCTTGTGGATTTTGGCTTAACAGAACTTGGGTGTGGGACCCACTTTTCTATATCAATATGACCTTCACTGGAAGTTTTAACATCTTTATTAAGTGTTAGGTATCAAATTTGGTGGGGTGGCATAGTTCGTTTGTGTGCACAGGTTTCCGAAAGAATCCTGAGCATTCCACCACCAATCCCCTCGGCGTCCACCACAGTTACCCTTCGACACCCTTAGCAGCTCTCTAGATTTTACCTTAAAGAAACTAGCTATCTTATCCCACTTAATTTATTCGTCCCAACAACTCATCCATGCTCCCATAGTTGTCAACTTCTCCCTAATTTCATGGGAGAGGGCAATTGTCAGACCCCCCATTTACTCCTAGGTTAGACATTCACTTCTTTTTCCTCCTCCCTCACTTAATTTCCATGTCTATCAAAAAAAGCTTATGCTGAGTAGTAAGATTCCCACTTAGAATAACTTTGCAATCCCTACAAAGACCTCTATCGCCTTTCCTCATAAGCAAGTAATCTATTTGAGCTTTAGCGACGTGTTACCAAAGGTAATCAACTGATCATCCTTCTTCAAAAAGAGCGAGTAAGATATCACCAAATCATAATCTCTAGAAAAATCCAAGAGTGAGATTCCACCATAGTTTTTAAACTCAAAACCAATGCCACCATGCAAATCATCAAAACCACTAAGAGTTATCCAATTGTGTCTATTGAAATCTTCGCCAATGAAAATCTTCTACGTGATCAGAATAACTCCCAAAACCACATCCAATTACTCCTAAAAATGCATCTTGAACTCCTCATCTAAGCCTGAAAGTGAAGCATATGCACTAATGACATTCAAAGTTAGCCCTCTAACGACTAGATTGATCGTCAACAATCTATCGTCAATACTCTGAACATCTACTAGAATTCCTACACCATTCTTGTCCACGTACTTCTTGAGTACTAAAGTTTGAACCCATCCACATCCCGAGCCTTGGAACCTACCCATCAAATTTCTTGAATGCAGGCTATATTAATCTTCCTTTTCTTAAGGATCTTCAATAATTCAGTGGACTTTCTGGAAAAATTCCCTAGGTTCCAAAACCCTACTCTCAACCTGGCAACCCCCTTAATCCCATACCTACCCTTGCCCATCACCCTCATCCCCAACTATAGATAAATCCTAGTCTATTATATCTTACCAGGGCCACTAAAGCTAAACTAAGTTAAATGAGAAGCAAAAAATACACTGAACCAGTTAATACACAATGATAAAACTAACACACTCAGTACTTGTACTATGCTATGGAAAGAAATCAAGGGAATATTCTGAAATTCAAAGGCTTCCTAGTCTATCATCTCTTACCAAGGCCACTAAAGCTAAAGTAAGTAAAATGACAAGCAAAACATACACTGAATCAGTTAATACACAATGATAAAACTGACACTCAATACTTGTACTATACTATGGAAAGAAATCAAGGGAAGATTATGAAATTCAAAGGCTTTCAAGAACAAAAAATTCAACTAAATTCTCAAAGAGATATAGGTAAGTAAAGATGTAGAGTCGCTAATATATTCTACAAAAGCAAGATTAAGAAAAGTTAGGACAGACCGGGTAGTGCCGCGACATTTAAAGATACCAAGAAGCCTGAATTTAGATGTCATCGGAATCATTGGATGTCACTGGAAGTCCATGGAAGTCGTTGGAAATGGTTTGAAATCACCGGAAATGGCCGGATGTCACTCGATCTGGTCTTTACTGGAGTTGCTTGATGTCACCAGAAGTCCTTGGAAGTCGCCAGAAATTATTGGAGGTCTCCGAAAATGGCTCGAGGTCTTTCTATCTGGTCTTTACTAGATAGATCTGGCACCGGCCATACTTTTTTTCAGAACAGTGTCAGCGATGGTTGGATCTTGCTGGTGGTGAGAGAGGAGAAGGCGAAAAATAAGGAGGATAATAGAGGGGAGAAAAAGATAGAGAGATTTTCTAAATGGGTAGAAGATGATGAAAAGTAAAGTATGTGAACATTAACTACATTTTAATAAAGAATTAAATCATTTCTATAGAAGTGTAGGAAATCAATATAAAATATAATTAATTATTTGTGACAAAACTAGAAATAAAGATAATGATGGAAGTAGATTGCTAATTAACATGAATCATAGAGTTATCACCGCAAATTGAAAAACCACATTGAACAAGAATGGAAAATCTTCAACTCCTCACCAATTCACTTCTCAATTCCCCAAAAAAAATCTTTACAAAAAAAGGCAATAGCCACCGACAAGCGATAAAGAAATTTGACGTAAGGATAGGTTTGAGCAAGTTGTTTGTAATGATATAATTAAAATACATATGTTTAGTTTTGTGTGTATTTTTTTTATGACTAGTACTCAAATTAAAATAATGAATATAGTTATAAAACTTGTCTAACTCTATCACAATTTCTTAAGAAAAATTAAAACAATTTTTAAATAAAAGTGTTGTCATTCAACTATTATTAAATATAATTATACGAAAAGCAATGAGATATAGTGATTTCTACTCGTTAAATCATGTTATTAAATCTAGAAAAATGGTTAAAAATACGCCTCCATTAGATAACAATTTTTTAGAAGAATAAGAAAGTTATTTTAATCAATTTATAAGAATAACTACTCAAAAGTTACAAATGGGATACAAAAAATAATTTATAACCTTTAAAGGTCTTTTTGCATGCATTTGTTCATTTGTTTATGTCAGGAATCGAAATTAAATTATGATGGCGCATACCATAAACTCCAAGTAGGCAAGTCAAGAATCAAGATTACTAGCAATAAATAAAATTAGAAATAAACTAAAGCGGAAGAAATAACAACATAAGAATGGGGTGCACAACTTAGATATATAGAAAATGGTAGAAAATATACAACAAGGGCCCAAAAGAAACTGAGAACGATGACTATACACATAAGCTAAATCCTGGACCTAGAGTCACCGGTACAACAATGTCTAAATAATAAAAATAAAGCTATATAAAAAAAGTTTGTTTAACAAAATACATAATATATAGACAACACAAAAAGAAAGGGAAGCAGCAGAAGATGCAAACAGCAAGGGCCTTGAACGATCAGGAATCGAAGAGGATGGTTGTACTAGGCGTTGTATCAGAAGAAGATGCAGAAGATCAATATGAATGCCAAAATACGAGTACTTAGTAGGCATCATAGGTCGACCGAGCTCTTAAAGATAATGAAATCAAATCAAAGAAGTCACAAAATTGAACAACCAAAAGGACAAAAATATAAGAATAAAGAAAAATGAAAAAAAATATTATATATGTCCCAAAATAAATTTTTATTAATGTGATTTTAAAGTATCATAAACTTGTATATTGAAGAATTGAGGTTATGAATATGAAAAGGGACTTATGGACATTAAAAGGTATGAGTTAAGGAGATAATTTTATTTTTAAAATAAAATAATATAAATAAATAGAGAAAAAAGTCAAAAAGAAAAATTATTGGGCATAGAGAGGTGCTAAATCACCATATCTATATCTATCTTTGTATTATATATAGATTTGAAAAAAGAATAAAAGCAAAGGTATCTCTTTGAATGCCCCAAAACATTTTTCTGGTGAAAACTATCAGATTTGATTGGTGAAAATAATATCATCTATTGAATCCTATCATCTGTGGGAAGTTATGATGATAGATATACCCTTACAACATCTCCCTCCAAAAATATTAAACTCAAAATTATAATTCAAAATTTAGTTGAGACTCGATTTTTTCTAAATTCATTGCTTGTGAGACAAAACAAGAATCTTGAAAAAATCTAAAAAAACATACCAAGGAATTGACTGAGTTAGACAAATAAAATTTTTGAATTGGAAAAAGAGTTTTGAATCTCTTAGGATGCAAGAGGATGAAACTATTGTTAAGTATTCTGTCAAAACTTCTTTGATTGTTAATAAAATTAGGTTGCTTGGCAAGGATTTTGAAGATGACGGAATAGTATAAGAAATTTTTGTGACAATTCAAAAGAGATTAGAGTCTAAAATATCATCTCTGGAAGAGTCTAAATATCTCTCTACGATCTCTGTTGAACTACTAATAAGGGCTCTTCAAGAAAAGAGCAATGAAGACCCTTCAAACAAGACAATGTTAATAAAGGTGCTCTTGGTAGAAAATAGCATACACAACGGAAGAAGCATTCTAGAATCATATGTCTTGCATGAATATAGACAAAAATCACAAATACGTATCATATACAAAGTATGCTAAAAAATTAACTTAGGATTACCTCTTGAAGAGTGTGCAGATATCTTGAAGCAAATCAAACTTCAGCTCTACGGTCTTCTACAGTGATCTCAATTAATAATTGAACTCTCTCAATACTTGGGTGGGCAAGTATCGTATAGAATACTCCCTTTCTAGGTTAGAAAAATCCCTACTTATAGAGATTTCTCTTAGTCCAAAACGAAGAAGAAAGTATAAATTCTTTTTTCTTCAAGAAAGCCGAAAACACACGTTTTTTTCTAGAAGAAAAAATACATGCTACTTTTCCTTCTTCTGCTAGAAAATAGGATTCCGAGTTTTAATTAAATTGGGCACTGGAGGAATTACTGAGGCTTCCTATTATGGAAATAATTTTAAATAAGTAATTTGAATTATTCTTACCATAACATATTACAAATCATTCCACTAGAACTTCGTAATTGCACTCCTCTATTTATATTTCAAAATTCACCATTAAACACTTATGTAATTTTCCATGTCAAGATTACAGATACTAATCAATAGATTAATTTACTGATGAATTTAATTCAATGATTAATTTCCTTTAGAGCAATACTTAACTAATTTCATGTGCCAGATTCATAAATCTACCGGTCGGATTTACACATGAAAACTTATAAGTTTCTCATAAAAAGGTGTATCATCAATCACTATATTGAGACATGGATTTCATCAACTAACTAATTATTTTACCAATATATATTATTATCATCTAATCTACCAGGCATATTGACCCATCTCAGAATCTCATCTTTTAATAAATCAAAACGATAATTAATATATACAGATCATAATCATTATATCAAGATTAAGAATATAAGTACATTTAACAGTTTAGATAATATGTTTTCATCAATCAGTCTAAAACATCTATCTCTACTCGGTCTCATTCAATACATAGAAAATGCACTAGCACGAGAAGTTAGAACTATATCATTTTCATAATCAAGATAAATTACATTTAATCTCGTGCTACAATCTTTCTGATGGTTTGTCCAAATTTCCATCTACCATTGTGAACTATAACTTTTAACTTATAAGAACCGATGATTTAATCTTCTGTGTATAAGCTTAAAATCTATACACCAAATCATCTACTATTGAGGACACATATATGACAAATTGATTTATTTAATGTAACACGTTATTCAATTGAACAAATAAATAAATAATTATTTAATAAATAATATTATATCAAAACACATAGTTAATAGTATATCCTAACAGCTCTTTATGCACAAAACATAAAAGACGAAGATAAATATCCTCTTTGCAAATACTACAAAAGAAAAACACACTTGGAATTTTTTTGTCGATGGAGACCTTATGCAATATGTGAGAATTGTAAACAAGCAGGCCATGTTACGAAAGTGAGAAAGCTTTAAAACAATCTTCAAGCACAAGCATCATTAACAGAAATCAAGAAGGAGCAACTTTCTTAAATTACAATAAATAAAGTAAAGGAAAAGTGTTGAATGTGCTTTTAGTTACTATAGTAATTTTGCATAATATGTTACCAAGATTTAGAATGAACTTGAATTTTTAGTTGTTGAGATTATTTATTTCACGATCTAGAACATCATGAGGGCACCCATACTAACCACGGTGAGAGATTCATCTACTAACCCAATAGTCTAAAATATTTAATGCAGAGAAACTCCTAAGAACTAAATGGCGCCATAACTAAAATTTTAAAGTAGTCAAACTAGGGATGCAACACCGAAACAAATTAATAAGCTAAGTCTAATGTTTGTGTCCGAAAAGATGGACAAGAAAAAATAGAAGAATCCATGATAGCTCAAAAGACGTAGCGCACCATTGCATTTGGAATTGGACGTCTCTCAACTGAGATCTTGGATCAGCCGCCAGAAGATATGTTGTACTCAACAAAGAAATAAACAAGTGAAACATCACCACACAAACCACAATGTACTAGTAGGATCACACAGCAAGTCCAAGATATGAATCTAAAAAACTCACCACAAGTAGAAACACAGAACAATCACTACATAACAACAATTATCAACCACATAGACTCTCAGTCACATGTCATAAAACAACAATACATGGATCAACCAATGCATGATTACATGTCACATATGATCATAATGCAAATGTCCAGTCCTTTCATGGAACAACTATCACATACCTAGTCCTCTCACAGAACTCAAACCCAAGTTTTTAGTGTACCGGCATGGTACCCGAATCATCCATATTTAGTGTACCGGCATGGTACCCAAGCCAACCAATAATCACAAACAATCATGCACAAACACATAGCACAATGAACAAAACCACTTTAAAAAAACAAGTCATAATCACAAGTTCATTACATGTGATTACCTATAAAATGTCATTTCATATATTTCCCTACCATACATTCCACAAATGATATTACACAGCAGTAGACATGCATACATACATAAATAGAAAACATACAATCATCACCTACCTCGAATCATGCCCTTTGGAAACTCTAAATAGCCTAAGTTTTCCCTTTGCGAAGTACCTCGGCTTGTTCTTCATCTTAAACAATAATATAAATAACAATTAATCACTAATGGCCTATTAAATTACTCGAATTATTAACAAATCCTAACCTTAGGGCAAAACATTATCATTTTCCCCAATATTAGGATCTTTACCACCATGGAATCATGGCAAAACCTTCCCTCAATGGAAATAACCTAGACTTTAAGGCTTAAGAATAGATTCATAAGGTAGGGGAGTCGAATTCTTACCATTATCGATAGTGGTAACCCTGCTATAGTGGTTCTCACACTATGTTATGGCAGTCTGGACACTCTCCCTCCCGCTATAGCGGCCTCAATAAATCATCATAAACTCAAACTTTGGAAAAGGCTATTTTTACAACATAAATGCTTCCCTTAAAGTTCCGACACATACCTTTCACACCAAGATCAATTCGAGAGTTATACTTACCCAAATTCGATTACAAAAGGTCATCCTCGGATTGCCCAGGACCTCACCTATCCCAAATTTCATTTGAGGTTGGCCTATCAAAAATATTGTAAGTCACTACCCAAAAAGTTTTATGGTCCAAATTATTTCCCTATTGACTTACTAATAACAATCAGATCATGTAAAATAGATACCATTTTACCCATCACTCGCCCCTTAATGATCAAACAAGAAAAAATAGGTAAAGCAGAAAAGAGGGTAGTACCTAAATTTGAACAAGTGAGGGTACTTGTCACCCATATCTCTTTCTATCTCCCAAGTAGCCTCATACACCGAATGATATTTCTACTCATCTTTTACTGATTTCATTTCCTTTTTCCTCATTTTCTGGATATCCCAGTCAAGAATCGCAATTAGTTCCTCTTCATATCATAAATTCTTTTCCAACATAATCGAGTCTCATTTAATGATGTAGTCTCCATCCCCATTGTACCTTTTTAGCATAGATACATGAAACACTGGATGAACCCCAGTTGTAAGGAAATGTCCCCACACCTTCCAAAACCTCGAATGGACTAACGTAGCGAGAACTATATTAACCTTTTTTGCCAAACCTCATAACTCCCTTCATAGGTGATACCTTCAATAGAACCTAATCACTAACCGGGAAGTTCATGCCTCTTACCTCGCGATTCGCACAGTCCTTCTGCCTACTCTGGGATGCCAACAACTTAACCTCATTCCAGCTTACCCTTTTCCTGAGCTTCCCTAGACAAATAAACACCCAAAGGTTTTACATCCCTACTCTCAAACTAACTTGTGGTCGATCTGAATCCCTTCCCACAGAGTGCCTCAAATGGTGCCATATCAATGTTATAGTGATAACTATTATTATAGGAGAACTCATAATAGTAAGAATTGATCCCAATGACCCCCAAAGTCAAACATATCTTCCAATACATGAATAGTCCTCTCTGACTGTCAGTCTATGAATGGAAGGTTGTGTTGACACTGAGTTGAGTGTCCAAATGCCTCATGCAACTTACCCTAGAACTTCGAACTGAACTAGATGTTGCAGTCAAAAATGATATAAACAGACACCTTGTGTAAACTTACTCTCTTCTTGACATAAATCTTTGCCAATTGTTGAGAGCTTTAGTCCACTCTTACTGGAGTGAAATAGGCTGATTTAGTTAACCTATCAACAATAACCCAAATCAAATCATATTTCCCTAAATTCTTGGGTATTCCCACCACAAAATCCATGGCAATCATTTTCCACTTCCATTCAGGAATGGGCATCATCTAAAGTAAACCTGCATTCCTTTGATATTCATAATTTACCTATTGATAATTCTGGTATCTGGAAACATACTTTGCAATGCCTTTCTTTATCCCAGGAAACCAATAAAGTAGCCTCAAATCCCTATACATCTTGGTCACACCCAGATTAATAAAATAGCATGAACCGTGACCCTCTGCCAACATTCTGGATCAAGTCACCAACCCAAGGAATAAAAATTCTTCCTCCAAACTTAGGCACACCATCAACCTGGAGTGTGGAATCTTGGTTCTTATCACACACAGCCTTACCTTTGATCTTGGCCAACTCCTAATCCTTAAATTTTTTAGTCTTGATTTTCTCTATGAAGGTAGGCTTAACCTTAATAATGTCTAACACCCCACCTTTCTTAGAGATACCCAACCACATAAAATTAGCCTTTAAAGTTTGAATCTCTCTGGCCAAATATTGCTTTGATAGCCCCAAGCAAACCAAACAGCCCATGCTAACCGTCTGTCGACTCAATGCATATACCACCATATTAGCCTTACCTAAATGATACTAAATAGTCACATCATAGTTCTTGAGAGACTCTATTATCTTCTCTTCCTCAGAGTCAGATCTTTTTGAGTGAGAATATGCTGAAAACTGTGATGATCAGTGAACACCTCACACTTAACCCAATATAGATAATGCGGCAAGATCTTGAGAGCAAACACCAATGCCGCCAACTCCAAATCATGGGTGGGTAGTTCCTTTTATGAACCTTCAACTGTGTGGAAGCATAAGCTATGGAATTCTTTTCCTGCATCAACACAATACCCAAACCCGACTGTGAAGCATCACAATAAACAATGAAATTTTTACCTTCCACCGACAAGTTCAAGATTGGTGTTGTATTAAAAAAATCATTGATCTTTTGGAAGCACTTTTCACATTTATCTGACCACTTGAAATGTACCTCCTCTTTAGTCAACTTGGTCAAGTGCATAGCAATAAAAGAAAAATTCTTCACAAACCTGCGATAAAAGCTACCAAGCCCAACAAAACTCCCCACTTCTGCCACATCGCTTAACTTCTTCAATCTTTTGAGGATCTACCATCACCTCTCTTTTTTAAACCACACGCCCAAGAAAAGAAACTGAAGGTATCCAAAATTCACACTTAGAAATCTTAGCATAAATTTTATATTTCCCCAAGATATCCAAAACAACACGAAGATGATCTGCATGTTCCTCCTCTACCTTGGAGAAGATAAAAATATTATATATACATACAGGAACAAAGGATTCCAAAAATGTATTTAACACCCTATTCATCAAACTTATAAATATTGCAGGTGCATTCATCAACCCAAACGACATTATCGAAAACTTATACTGCCCATATCAGGTCCAGAATTATGGTACCCCGACCTCAAATCAATCTTAGAAAATACAAACACATCCTATAACTGATCAAATAAGTCATTTATGTGAGGTAGGGATACTTATTTTGGATGTTAACTTTATTCAATTGTCGATAATCTATATATATCCTCATACTACCATAATTTTTCTTCAGAAAAAAGACAGGAGAACCCAATGGAGAATCACTAGGAGAAAGAAACCATTTATCAATCAATTCCTAAAGTTGAGTTTAAAGTCTTAACTCTACCGAAGCCATGCGATAGGGAGGAATAGAGATTAGGCGATTTCCCAGCTCCAAGTTAATACAGAAGTCTATGTCCCTATTCAAATGCATACCAGGAAGATCAGCAGGAAGCACCTCCGGAAACTTGGAAACCACAGGGATAGACTCTATAGAAGGAGACTATGTACTAACATCCAGAACATGAGCCAAATAGGGCAAACCACCCTTCCTTACTTATTTTCTAGGCCAAATGAATGAAATGATCCTTAACAGCTTAGGCTTGTACACCTCTTCCCACTCTAACCTTTCCCTCTCAAATATCTCTAGAGTCACTATTTTAGCTTACAATTTAACACAGTAAAATAAAGAGACAGCCAAGTCATACCCAAGATCACATCAAAGTTTAGCATATCTAGTATGACTAAATCTACCAAAGTTTGTAAGCCCATAAACATCACAAAACAATCACGATATACATGAGTTACTAATACCAACTCTCCAACAGGGGTAGCAACATAGATAGGGGAATCAAGGGTATCACAAATCAAAGCAAGACCCAGAGAAAATGTCATAGGTACATAAGAATAAGTAGAACCCGGATCAAACAACACGTTAGACATATGGTCCCAAACAAGAATAGTACATGTAATCATAACATCTGGTTTTGCAGCCTCTGGTCTACTCGAGAATGTATAACATTGAGCTATATCTTCAATATGGGTAACCCCTTTCAAGGTACATCCTTTCTCTCCCCGTATTACCATTACCTTGACCTCCTTAATTACCTCTTTGCCCACCATATGGACATCATTACCTCCTCCCGCTAGAACCACCACTCTAGTCTGCTGCTGAACGTGATCAGTTGCCTGTCTACAGGGGCATTCCTTCTTAAAGTACCTGAACTCACCATAATGCAAACAACCACGGTCAAGTGAAGGCTTGGTGGATGATATATAAGAAAACCTTAAACACCAGTAGTAGCGGGCATAACTTACTGAATAAGACAAGGCAAATACATATGTAAACTTAGACCTCTAGAGTACGAAATGTTGTAGTTACCCACATTCTTGGACATATTTGCCAATGTCTTGGCCTGCCAACCTGTCAAACTTCCTCTACCTTTTTCACAAAGTCAATTACCTCATTGAAATCCTTACCCACTAAAGTCATATGCACAGACAAAACTTGTAATTCAGAATTCAGACTCTTGACAAACAACATAATCCTCTCTTCGTTAGTACATACCAAATGTGTATAAATCTAGGTAGGGCATGGAACTTAGCCTCATAAGAAGCCATGGTTATGTTATCATGCTCTATAGCCACAAACTCATCATTTTTCCTATGTCTCAAGGTACGAGGCATATACTTCTCCAAAAAAACAAGGCATGAAACTGTGCCCAAGTCAATGGAGGCAAGACCGATGAACAACATTCCACATAATCTCTCAATCCTTGGTAGTTTAAACTGTTTTATTTTCTTATTTATGATAAACTTGGTTTTTTTGAAATGATTTAAGGTTTGTTTCGGGTTAGTAGATGGTTCTCTACCTGGTGGTTAAGAACTACTCCCTCTGTTTAAAAAAGAATGGCTTACTTTCCTTTATACATTGTTTCGAAAAGATTGACCTCTTTCTTTTTTGGTATCATTTTAATTTCAGCTTTCCACGTGGCATGTTTAAGGCCACAAGACTAAAGGAAAATTTTGTATATTGGACATAACTTTAATATATGACACAAGATTCAAAAACTTCTTTATTTTCTTAGACTCCGTGTCAAGTCAAACTAAGCCACTCTTTTTGAAACGGGGAGAGTAAAAGGCATCATAACCAAAAATCTAAAGTAGTCAAACTAGGGATTCAACCCCGAAACTTATCAATAAGCTAATTCTAGTGTCTGTGTACAAAAATATGGGCAAGAAATATAGAACTCTTGACAGCTCGAAAGATGCAGCTCGCACTTGGATTCTGAATCAGGCATCTCTTAATTAAGGTCTTCGATCAGCCTCTAGAAGATGTGATGTACTCAGAAAAGAAAAAAACATATGCAACATTAGTATGCAAACCACAGTGTACTTTAGGATCATGCAGCCAGTCCAAGATATATGAATCTAAAAACTCACCACAAGAAGTAAAACAGAACAATACACAACATCACAACAATTATCAACCACATAGATTCTCATTCACATGTCATAAAACAACAATAGCTGGGTCAACCAATGCATGACTACATGTCCCACATGATCACAATGAAAATGCCTAGTCCTCTCGGGGAACCACAATCACATACTTGGTCCTCTAACGGAACTCAAATCCAAATTATTAGTGTACTCATGTGGTATCCGTGTCATCCATAGTTAGTGTACCAGTGTGGTACCCAACCAATCCATAGTTAGTGTAATGGCGTGGTACCCGAGTCAACAAACAATTACATAGCAGAATGAACAAGACCACATGAAAACCACAAGTCACAATCACAAGTTCATTGCATGAGATTACCTACATAATGTCATTTAAGATGTCTCCCTACCATGTATTGCACAAATGATAATGCAAAGCAGTAGACATGTATAGATACATAAGTTAAAAATATACAACCATCACCTACCTTGAATCAAACCTCTTGGAAACTCTAAATAGCCTGATATTTACCTTTTGAAGTGTCTCGGCTTAGTCTTGGTCTAAAGCAAAAATATAAACAACAATCAATCACTAATGACTTATCAGTTTACCCTATATTAACAAATCCTAACCCTAGTCCAAAACACGATCATCTTCCCCAACTTAGGGCTCTTTCCCACCATGGAATAATACCAATAACCTAGAATCTAAGGCGTAAGAATCAATGCATAAGGTTGGGGATTCAAATTCTTGCCTTTATCGATAAATTTGGTGGGAACAGGTGCAACCTACCCAAAATTGCCCCTCCTAAGTCGAAAAACTCAAAGTGTAGAAAATAGGAGTTTTGGGATTGTTATCATACTAAAATATGATGCCTTCTATAGCGGTCTTGCCCGTTATAGCGGCGCCGCTATAACATAAACTAACTCCGCTACAACGGTCTGCACACTCCACCATAGTAGTTAAGGTAGGTTACTATTTACTTGGAGTTCAGAAAGGAGAAGGCTCCGACAATTTAGATTGTCTGCTTCCAGTTTGTTAGTTGAGGTAGGTTACGATTTACTTGGAGTTAGACTTTTCTTAATTTTTTATATGTAATGTGAGTTGTATTGCATTTTGATTGGTCTTTAGACATAGTTGGTGTGATATAAGATTGAATTAAGTGTCGTTTGTATGAATAATCATGTAAACTGTAGAACTGTCTATTTCACTAATAATGTGAAATATGAAGTTGTGATTATTCTTTACTTATTGTGTTAAACTAAGAGGTAACTAGAGAAGCTAGAATATTGAAATAAGTGGATACAGTGAGAATACATTTACAATTTGGAATATGAGTGGCCCGAGTTCGATGAGAGCTTATGAATAAGTAGTTATCTGTGTGATTGAAACGGGTACCATATTGATACGGTACACAGACCCAAGGTCCCTTGAAGATCATGACTAGATGGGCAAGATTAAAGCCTCAATTTTTTTCATTAAGACTAAGATGTCTAAATGTAAATGTATATCTGAATGATTAAGATCTTGTCTGTAGATTTGAGCACTGAATGATTAAGATTGCATGTTTTAAATATTTGAAATATATATATATATATAGTAGTTTTGATTCACGTGTGTGGTACGTGAATATCAAACCATGTAGTATACTATTTTAAAAACAATGCAACGTTACTTCATAAAAAATTTAAGCAAATAACTATAAATGGAATAATAAAGTATAAGTTCCTATGAGTTATGGATGTGTAAAGTTTCTTATGATTACTACTGAAACTTATCAAATCAATACTTGAAAGCACATATTTAGTGAGAATATAAATTTAGATATAGAAAAGGTGATGTGAAACCTCTCTAAGTCCTCCAATGGGATTTATTTTATTTTATTTTTACTTTTTTCTCATTTTCAAATTAATTGTGATTTGTAAAAATAAATAAAGTCACTCTTAAAATATCTTAATTATAACTCTTAAATAGACCTTCTCCTCCCTCCCCCTATAGTTAATTGCTTAGTTATTTTTGGATTGTTGGAGTTTCAGCTTTTATATAATATAAATACATAAATATTGATATAAGATATAAAAAATATATTAAATTGAGTGTTTTTAGAATTTAGATATAGATAAGGTGATGTTACACATCTATATGTCCTCCAATTGGATTTATCTTCTTCTTTTTTTAAAAAAAAAATCTCATTTTTAAATTACTTGTGAGATGTAAAAATAAACAAATTAAAGTCACTTTTAAAACCCCTTAATTAGAACTCTTAAATAGACCTTCTTTGACCCCTTTAGTTTATTGCTTAGTTATTGTTGTGTTGTTAGAGTTTCTACTTTTAATATAAATAAATAAATCAATATCGATATAAAATATTGAAGTTATGCTAAATTGAGTGTTTTTAGTTGGAGTATTATAGTAATTTAACATTCACGTTATGAAGTGTTCAAATTGCACTGAACTTCAAAATCACTCAACGTCTGTTTTAAAGAAGAGAAAAATAGAAATCTTAAAAATTCCATAGTTTTGAAATGTGAGGAAATCATATCATTCATAGTCAACAAAGGGTAGTATGAAAATGTGATTTTTGTGCCTTATTAAAATAATCACAACCCTTTATAAAGTTACACTCCTTTGGAAATGTCACAACCCTTCAAAAAGTCACAACTCTTTAGAAAAGTCACAGTCATTCAATGCTAAAAGGTGTTTATTTTAATATAATATAATATAAATATAATACAACATGCATAAGATATACAAATGGGGGTTTTAAGAAGAAGACGAACAATAGAAAACATTTAAAAATTGTAGTTTAAAAATTAGCAGAAACCCCTCTATTTATAGCCAACAAAGGGTAGTATAATAAGGTTATTATTGTGTCTTATCATAAAAATTCACAACCCTTTATAAAGTCACAACCCTTCGAAAAGGTCACAACTCATCGAAAAAGTCATAACTCTTTGAAAAAGTCAGAACACTTTAGAAAAGTCATAGTCCTTCGATGTGAAAAAGTGTGCTTTTAATATTAAAAAATTTAGAGAAGATATACTAAATTTTATGTTTTAGGTTGGGGTATTAGAATAATTTAACATTTCAGCAACGGTATTCATACTTTCAGAGGCGAATCTAGGATTTTTTGAACATGGGTGCACCAAGTAAAATGTATTGAAGTGATAATTGATCCTTAATCCTCAAGGTCAAAAGCTCAACATTTAACCATGTGGACCATTTAGACTTCTTGTAGTACAGGTGCCAGAATATAATATTATACAAAATCTTTAAAAATATATATGTAAAATATCTAATTTCACAAAGAGACCACGGGTGCCGGTGCCCTATTTTTTGGCTCTAAATTCGCCACTGCATACTTTTAAGGTACTATAGATAAATATAAATATGTCTAATTTTAATTTGATATGAAATATTTAAAAATAAAGAAGACTTTTAATTTTCTGGTATTAAACTAAAAATAAGTAGAATGTAAGAAAACATGTATTTAATTATGTGGTCTTAAACAAGTCACGTGAAAAGTTAGAATAAAAGAATATCCCCCACCCCCCCCCCCTACCCCAAAAAAAATCTATTTTAAACTGAACAAAATTAAAAGTTCAACCAAATAAATTGAAAATGGAGGAGTACTTGTTAAATCTAGTTTGGACTATTCAAATAAGTTTTTGATCAAATCATTTTTCTCCAATAGATTGAGACTTTTCACAATTTGAACACCAATTGTAATTTGTGCAAAAGAGAATCATTGAACTTATCGTCATTTAGAAGTTATTGCAAAAAATTGTTTAAGACAATGAAAATGAGCACATATGGATTATCTATATAGTCTTCTTGTATGCAGTTGAGGTATTACATTCTTTTTGTTGCATCTTCTTTTATTGATCTATCTAATTTATCAAAAAATTATTGTTACTACATAATTGAACAACTCTCACAATCTTCTTTATTCTAAGAAGAAGAAGAACAAGAAGGAGGAGGAGGAAGAGAAGGATAAGGAGAAGAAGGAGAAGGAAGAAGGAGAATAAGGAGAAGGAAGAGAAGGAGGAGGAGGAGGAGAAGGAGGAGAAGGAGAAGGAAGGAGGAGCAGAAGGAGGAGGAGGAGGAGGAGGAGGAGAAGAAGAAAAAGAAGTCACAACTGATTAGTCACAACCCTTCAAAAAACCACTACCATTCATAATGGTCACAACTCATCGGAAAAGTCACAACTCATCGGAAAAGTCACAACCATCAATGTAAAAATGTGTCGGCTTTTAATATAATATAGTACAAATAAATATAATATAATATATAGAAGACATACTGAATTGGGTGTTTTATGTTGGGGTCATTATAATAATTTTAACTTTTAAATTTGAGAGTTCATGTTGTATGTGTACACATCCCCCATTGCACTTTTACTATAGGATCCACCAACTTAGGAACAAAGTGATAAAAATCCTTTGCGTTTCTAGGATAGTCTCCTATGAGAAATTAAAATCCAAATCATGGCTTTCAGAAAAAGAAACGGACACATAATCCCCTGTTACATAACACAGTTTGGGTAAATTGTTTGAGTTTATCGGATAAACAACATTGCCCGCTAAGATCATATAGTGTTGGAGAGAGAGGGAGAGTGAATGTTTAAGCGTGTGTGTGCGGGCGCATGGGGGCGTTGATAAGTGCTTATGTTCCTAGATGTTTTGATGATCTCCTCACAAGTGCAAGGGACCTGGTCCTCTGCAGAGTATGAAAACTCGTCCAGTGATCAAAGTGTTGGACAGCTGTAAAAGTTGTCCGCGTCAGAAAGTTGGTGAAGCTGCAGAGTACTTCACCAATCAGAAGTGAGGAGGTTGCTTGTTCATTGGACAATAATTCTTGTCTATTATATTCAACAACAAACAACAAAAATTATTCATTCATTAAAAGAGAGAAATTTTCAAGCTTCAAGAACAGCAAGGGACATGATAGAAGTGCTTCTAGTGCTTTCTGTACCAGCTGTAATTTGTTTGCTTGTAATCGTGCTTACATTGTAGGATTCGTTTCACTTGTGAAAGAAACGTTTCAACTTGTGTGAATCATTGTAAGTTCCTAGTTAGGGATAACTTGGGTTCTCACTCTAAATCTATATTAGTCAGGGTAGGATTAATATAGTGGGTAGTGTTGTATCTACTCTAGCTCGTCTAAGTAATAAGAGGTGTTACTTAGAGTTGGGATTAACAGGCTAATCTCGGTTTGTAACTGGCTTTTACTTTTGCTTAAGAAGGTTAGTAAAAAGCAGTTCTAAATGTCCTGGCAGGCCAGGTCGTGGTTTTACTCCCTTGAGCAAGGAGGTTTCCACGTAAACTCTCTTGTCAATCTTTACTTCTCAGCACTTGTTCTTTACTGTTTTAGTTTCAACTGTGCTGAGGACCTGGTCCCATTGATACTGATGGAAGCATACATTCCAACAGGCGTTGGCGTGGGTGTGCGTGTGTGTGTGTGTGAACACAATAAGAGCTTGTTTGGATTGGTTGGGTGTGTGAACACAATAAGATTTTGTTTGGATTGGCTTAAAAGTTGGTCAAATCTACTTTTAAGTCATTTTTAGCTTTTGAGAGTGTTTGTCAAAGTTAAAAATAACTTTAAATAAGTCAAAATGATTTTAAAAAGAATTGAAGAAGTTAAAAGTAGGTACTCCCCTACAATTTATTTTTTAACTTAAAAGTTACTCAAGTTTGATTTTTTTTTAAACTAATTTTTTTTAAAGTTAAGTCAAAGGGGTTCTAAATATTATAACTCAAATAAAGTAGTAGTTAAATATTATCTTAACAAAATATTAGAAAACACTGACATTATTTGATAAACATTGATATTTTTTAATTATAAATAAATATTTTAAGTTTGATAAAAATAAAATGGACTACATATATAAATTATAATAAAAAAAAATTAGAAAAAAAATGTAGTCATCTTTTTTTGAAAATAACAATTCAACACAAATTAATTTTAAATATTTAAGTGAAACAACTTCATGTTCCATAATATGATTGCTCATGTACTCTTTCCAAAATTAATAATAACATGATATATTCAAATGATTTTAAACTGATTTATAAAGGCATCATCGTCTGATTTCAACTACACATTTATGAAGTTGCTTTGCTCTTTAATCAAATAAAAATTTTACAATATATTTTGTCAATTCTTGATAAACAAGCCGCAAGAAAAAAATTAAATGTTTAAGGGAAATAATATGGATAGCTAATAAAGTTGGAGAATGAAAAAGACTTGAATTATTTTATTTTTAAAAAATATGGAGCACATATTTTTCTCAAAATAACTAATGTGTCGGTAAAATACCAACTCATCATAAATCTATATTGGAATTGGCTTCGAGATTAGTGTAAAATATTGGGAAAATTTTACGCAAGGTATGTCGTGATTTTTGACTCCCTTTTGAGCAAGGAGCTCTCTACATAAAAAAAAAATTGTTAATTTATTTTTCACAATTTACTTTCATGCATAGTTATTCAAAGAAGCTAGTTTTTTGAGTTCTTAAGACACAGGCAATCCAACAATGGAAATTATTAAGTATGTGAGATCATTAACATGAATGATATGTGCATGTGGATATAGACTTATCGTGCATAAGTCATTGACATGGTACATCCCTTGTAGTGTGCACACTGATTGTGAAAGAGTTGACCAATTGGTACATATTTCTTATTAAATGTCAATAATTGTTGTTCTCTTTTCTTTCTCCTGTTATTATTGTTGATATATTGAACAAATAAAAATAATAATCGTATTTCGAATAATGTTTGTCACTATTCTGTTGGAGGTGGTCTATGATACTTATTGGATATGTGTTGGTGTATTCATATTACTCTATTGCTCATTTTTATACAGGTTCAAAGCCTAGTATTAGTAGAGTCCCCGATTGAGTTCCAACTCGAGAATCTAGTCAAACTATATATGTACTCCTTGAAATATGTATCTGGATTTCGGTTCTGTGATGTATTAGACTACTACTTTTATTTATGTTTTAGATTATTAGACTTTATATGTTGACTTTTGTTAATTAAACGTGAAATGACGAATGCCTTGGTTTGTTTGACTTGGGGTGGTCGCGTACCATCATAGCTAAGGGGGTTTGGATCGTGACACACAAATATAAATAACATATTGGACTTAACATGTACCTTAAATGCACTCTTAACGTGGTATGCTATTGTTTATTTTGAAACAAATGCACGTGATATTCTTTTAAAAAAAAAACTCAAACTATTAAGATTGAAGAGTATTCCTACATTTTATATATAGTTTCCTAACTTTTCAAGTAACAATATATTTTTTTTAAGGGCATTACCTCCAAGCAAGATTGATCGATTTGTGTCTTGGTCCATGATAATATCTTTATTGATTTTGACGATTGAATCTCTCTATGAATGAAAAAGGAGTGCTTCGGGTCGGGAGCTTGACATATTCAACACAAATGATACAAGTTTGTCTGATTTGTTTCTCACTTTCACATAACATGTTAATGGTATACGTATGTGCTCAACACTCGTCAATTGTATAAGGCTCCAACTCTTACATCCAAATTCTTATTAATAAATCTGAAAAATATATTTACACAATCAGATCACTTATTATAAATAAGTTTCTTCATTAAGTGTAATAACATGATAAAAATAGTAATTAACCTAATTATAAAGCCTTAATTAATTGATAATTGAATGAATTGCATGCCAACATAATTAGGCCATGGTGGTAGTGTAGTGACCTATATTTGTGGGATGTAAATGCAAGCTCATGTTTAGTTGGTGCATTCAATTTGGGAGGTGAAGAGTTAACATAGAGAGGTGGACATGGATAGGGGTCCACACTCTACAGATAATAGAGCATCAAAACGCCCCACATGCTTTTTCTTCACAAAAAGCTAAAAGCTCTATTCTTTAGTGGTGGTCCTCTTGTACAGTCACTGATGATGGAAGGTAGTCATTCTACGTCCATTGGCATTCAAAGTAAAATTTAGCGTACGATGCACCCATTAATATTTAATGCTTTCATGGATGAAAGATATACATCAACCATAAACCTTTGTGAAACTTAATTTGTTCAGATGTACGTTTGCAAATATTTTATTTTGCATCTTAATATACACTTTTATTTTTGGGACAGATACATATAGTTCTTTTTAGGTGTAATGACTCTCGTGATCATTTTTACGTTTTTGCATGTTTTTACTGTTTTTCCCCTTCCCATAGCTTTCTTATAGCTTTTGTGTGGGGCTGGGTTGGGTGGCACACTTCCCGAGGTGGTCGATTGAGTTTTGAGTGGTTTTTGCCATTTTGGAGGCTTAAGGTTTGAAGAGCTAACTTTGGTCAACATCCAAAGATTTTGATGTCATATTCGAATTTTATCAGTTCCATTAGCTCTTGTAGAGTCATTTTGGTCTAGTGTAATGATCGGACAGATTTTTAGGCTTTCGTTGGAGTTTGTGCGATTAGGCGTTTTAGTTTTTGAGTGTTTGCCCAAAGTTTGACCTTGGTCAACTATCTTGGAAAACGCGCTCGGAATGAAATTTCGTCAATGGGGTTAGCTCTAGAATGCTGATTTTGGTCTAGGATGACTTTTGGTTCGGTTCTCGAGGCTTCTGGGATGAGTTTGTGGCGTTTAGCATTCCGTTTTACTTTTTTAAAAATGTTGACTTTTGTTAACATTTTGGTGAGACAACCTCTATTCGTTATTTCGTTGATTCCACTGAGTCCAGAATGTCGTTACCAACTAGATAGCATAATTTATTTGTGTTGATGGGGTTCCAAACGAATTCAAAACTCCCGACAGAGAATTTGGTATCCTTGTGAAGTTGTTGAGTGTTGCTAGTGCTGCATTGTTCATCTCTTCGTGATCACGGGCCCCTGGCCACATTCGGACAGACCAAGTCTCTAGACCTCTATGTTCGGGGGAGATCCTTCCACATTCGCGAAGGGCCGACTGCCTTAGCCTTCGCTTTACGGGTCTTTGGTCGCATTCGCATAGGGTTGAATTTGCGGCCTCCGTATTCACAGGCCTCACCCGCAATCGAGAAGAGCCAGGTTGGATGACCTCCATGATCATGTTGGGCCTCCTTGTTTGCGAAGGTCAGCTTATTGGCAGTTACTGTTTTTAAAATACCTTTGGCAACATACATTGCCCCATTTCTATCTTAGTATTTTGGCGATTTTAGGAGAAATTTATTGTCGGAATTGAGTGATTCTTGTTGGAGTGCATCGAAAGAGTTCGTGGGCACGTTTCAGGTTGGTTAAAAAAATGCTTCCATTCTCCTTGGTCATTCCCGTAAATTTCCTCTTTTCAGTGTTTTCTGGACAAATATATTTATTCTTTTTAGGTGTAATGACTCTCGAGATCATTTTTCCATTTTTGCATGTTTTTACTATTTTTCCCCTTCCCATAACTTTCTTATAGCTATTTTATGGAGCTGGGTTGGGTGGCACACTTCCCAAGGTGGTCGATTGAGTTTTGAGTGGTTTTTGCCATTTTGAAGAGTTGACTTTGGTCAACATCAAAAGATTTTGATGTCAGATCAAAATTTTGTAAGTTCCATAAGCTTTTGAAGAGTCATTTAGGTCTATTGTGATGATCGGTCAAATTTTGAGGCTTTCGTTTGAAATTTTTGAGATTATGCGTTTTAATTTTTGAGTGTTTGCCCAAAGTTTGATAGGTCAACTTTCTTGGTAAACCTGCTCGGAATGAAAAAATTTCAGCACAGTTAGCTCCCGAATGCTGAGTTTGGTCTAGAATGACCTTTTGTTTGGTTCTCGAGGCTTCTGGGATGAGTTTGTAGTGTTTAACATTTTGTTTGACTTTTTTTAAAATGTTGATTTTGGTCAACATTTTGATGAGACAACCTCCATCCATTGTTTCGTTGTGTCCATAATGTCGTTACCATCTAGGTAGCATAGTTTATTTTCATTGACAGGGTTCTGAATGAATTCCAAACCCTCGACAGAGAATTTGGTATGCGTGTGAAGTTGTTGATGCAGTGTTGCTAGTGCAGCTTTGTTCATCTCTTCGTGATCACGGACCACTGGCCACATTCGGGGAGACCAAGTCTATAGACCTCTACGTTTACGGGGGATCCTATCACGTTTGCAAAGGGTCGACTCCTTTAGCCCTCGCTTCACAGGTCTATGGTCACATTCGCAAAGGGTTGACTTTGCTAGCTCCGCATTCACGGGCCTCACCCACAATCATGGAAAGCCATCTTGGTTGACCTCTGCGATCGTGTCGGACCTCCTTGCTTCGCGAAGGCCAGCTTACTGGCCGTTGGTGTTTTTAAAAGACTCTTTTGCAACATGCATTTCCCCATTTCTAACTTAGTATTTTTGCAATTTTGGGAGAAATTGTTTGAGGGATTCATGTTGGAGTGCATCGGGAGAGTTCGTGGGCACGTTTCAGGTTGGTTGAATCTTTCGTTTTCCTTGGTCATTCTCATAAATTTCCTCTTTTACTGTTTTTGACTCTTGTTGAGTCAAATTATTATGGCTCTATTTTGGCTCGATGGTAGCTCGAATTGTGCCCATTTTCTGGCACAACTTTTTTGATCAGTTTGGGACCTCATGATGGATTTGATTTTGTGATTCCATGCGCAGGTTCCACATTTGCGCTTTTGGGTTCCTTTCCAATTTTGAACTCTCTTATTAATATTGGTATCATTGTGCTTGTTTTCGCGTTCCCGTGGCGTCGTAGCTTGGCATCTCTCCAGGGCTCACTCGAAGGGAAAAGCACTCGAATAAAGGTTAAAGTGCGATTTCGGCCTTGAGGTAGGTTATAATTTCCCTTTTCTTAGACTTGGCGTATTTAGATTAATTGTATTTGAGTAGTATTGTATGACTAAGTTGGATTTAGGATTAGTTAGGTTTTTTTATCCTTAGCCGACTTATGGCCATTGTTGGATTGCTTAGTGTAGTTTTAGCCAGAAAAGTCTTAGTTTAGGTTGACCCTTTGGTTCGTTTTGTATAGTGTCCTTAGAAATGGCTTCTTAGTGGCGTGAAACTTAGGTGGCCGCGTGCTTTTCTTGTAATCAACTGCTAGTTGTTATGGTACTTTGAACCTTTATACTCATTATATTTATTGTTGTGTCCGAGGCCATGAGCTTGGATAAGCGGGAGTCCCAAATTAGTGTGTTTGTACTGTGATGGGGATTACCCGAGTGTGTGCTTGTATGTCGTGATTTGATGTTAGGATTTTGCGTATGGTTGTTGCACTTGGATGTTCATTGTTGAACAAGCCTTGGAATTGATGAAAATGGATAGTATATTTAAATGATTTGGTAGTCTTTCAGACCTTATGATTTAAACCGGTAAAAACACTCACTTACTTGATTGCTCATATCTTTTGCTACTTTCACCTAAGTCTGACGTATCATTCTAGACAATCTGTTGACTTAGTTCTGGGTTACATTCTACTATTTATTCTTGTTGATAAGTATGAGGTATTATTTTGGGAGACTTGTTGATACGCTTCCGGGTTATTGTTACTCTTATAATAAGTCTGAAGTATCATTCTAGACGGTCCATTGACATATATATATCTAGGTTATTAGCAAATTACTATCTAGTCTGATGCCTTATTTCGGATCGCTCGATATTTCTTCCAAGCTTCTTACTTTCCTTTACTTCGTCATTTGCATTGCATCATTGTGTAATTATGCCTTTGAGTATGCTTTAGGCTTCTTGTATTTCGCGTGTAGCTTGTGACTGAGTGCTTGACATTGCTGGCATGTCTTCTACTGTATGCATTTCACATCTAAGAAGTTATCCCTATTATGATAGTATCATCGTGCTTCTCTTTTTACCTTTAATCTTTCTGAGGTTGATCGATCTATGATGCCTACTGTGTATCCCGTTGTTTGGTACTCATACTACATTTCTGCATCTTTTTGTTGATGCAGCTCCCAACACGAGTTGGATCTACTTTGTCCGTCACAGACTCGAACTGTGGTAAGTTCCTGTCAATTAGAGACTGGTTGCTTTCTCTCTTTTGTACTGACTTATGTTTTGTATTTTTTTCTTAGTCAATTCTCTTGTACTTTCAGCCTTTCTGTACTTAGTAGCTCATGTATAGGTGACACCAAGTCCAGGGTTGATTCTTATGTTATTTTGTCATCACGATCACTTTTGAGCCTCTTTTGTACATTTTGTATCGTATTGCAGATTTATGATATGACCCATATTCTATATATTATTCATGTCTTCCGCTTATTCTTATTATTATTGTTAAACTAATATCTTCTGCTTCTTGTATTTTGAGGGTTAGACTTATCTACTTGAGGGTTATTGTAAGTGTCATCATGACTTGATTTCGAATCGTGAAATTAGGTTATAAAATTCTTATATTTTTATAATGTAAGATAATTAAACTAGTCTAAGTTTTATCCTTTAACATATGATATTTGACTTAATAACTTTTTATTTACATTATACCTTTTTCTCGTTTGATATACAGGAATAACATAAGTAGATTTACTTTTTTAGCATCAAGGTGTGGACACACTAATAGTTTTTTTGCTCAAATTGTCTCTAACTGGAATACAAATTGTTTTAGAAGCTTAGAGATTGTAAATTTAATTTATTGAAAACATGCTTCTTTTTAAATTAAAAAAGAAAAAAAAAGAAACATTTGATAATAGTGGGGTTCAAACCAACAAATCTAGCGTGGAAAAGCATTTTTGTAACATCCCCGCCTTAGAAAGAGCTAAAAATAGAATGATCTAATTTGAAAAAAGTCAATTTGAGAATTTTTCAAGTTATGTTTAAGCTGTGAGTTATGGGTAAACTTTAAATAACTATACCTTTTAGTACAGGATGAGTTAGGTGGCCCATAAGATATCAAATGAAAGGTCTTGGAAATCCTCTTTCCAACGCCACCGAGTTTGCTAAGTTTCGAGTTCGGATGAGGGAGATATGACCATTTGAAATATGTCTATCCAGTTAAGGAAAGTTACCCAAAAATATGAGGGGTATTTTGGTCTTTCCTAACCCTTTCAGATTTAAGAGTTTTTAGTAAATATTTAGGGGTACAAACTGATTTGGTTCAGTTTTCTCAATCCTAATTACGCTTAGGGTTTTAGAAAAGAATTCAAGAAAAGAAAAGAGGGAAGGTTGAAGGCGTTCTTCAAGTTTTCTTGCGAATCAAGAATTGTTTCGCCAAAGGTTTGATCCCTAAGAGGTATGTGAGTTCTCATAGTGTTGGGTTCATTCACCCACACGCCAATCATGCTATTTTAAATGCAAATTTCATTCTTGAAGTTGAAAGATTTGTGTTCTTGAAGAGTTTTCTTAAAATTTCATTCATAATCTTGATTGTTGGGGTTTTGATGAATTCTTGAGATGAGTGTTAGTAGTTTGATGGGTTTTTTAGTATATTATCATGTACTTATGTTGGGTATTCGAATATAAGTGAGTGAAAAAGAAACCATTCGATTCTAGGCGAATTAGGGATAGAAAACGAGAAAGAAAATTCGTCGAGTTTTCTGGGCAAGGGGCTGGCACGCCGCGCCACTCAGTGCGCTAGAGTCGCCAGGTCTCCTACTCTTCCGTCCTTCTTTTCGTGTGAGTTCCCTCGAATCGTACCTATGTTTTCTACTTGATATCCACACTCTAATTACATCTAAACATCAAGAGACCATTCATAACATGAATCATAACCTTGAATCCATAATTCAAATTCAAGGTAGAGTCAAGAGTTAAGTCTTGAGAGTTCTTCCAGATTAATTTTAAGAAGTCTTTTACAATCATTTTAAATATGTTTTAAGACTTGAGTACTTGATCTTGAGAAAGAGGAGAGTTAAGTTTCATTTTTCAAAATGAATATATGGTAACTAAGTATTCTCAAGAGTAAATATTTTTACATTTAAGATGAGAGGAAACACCGATTTTCAAAAGAGTTCATGAGCAGTTTTGAGTACTATCTCTTTTAAGAGAAATATTTTGAGTAATAACCTCAAACCATAGAAAGAGTTATGTTTTTAAACATATGACCTAAGTTATATTTTGGGAGCAGTATTGAGCACCGATATGGGGACGAGTACAGATAACTTAAAGTCCTCATAAACCATGTAGCTAACGTGGGTAAAAAGGGTCATACTTTTTAGATGATTCATTATTGCTTTTAAACATAGATTAGTGGATCCACTTAGTGAGTAGTCCTATACCCTAGCAAAGTATAGGACAGTTTTGGTAGTGTGGGCGAGACGTTGTATCATCACATAGCTCATAGTGATGGTTGTCGGTTAGATAATCTCCCACACAGAGTTATTTTGTATTCTTATATACAAACAGAGTTATTTTGTATTCTTACATACAAACTGAGTTATATTGTATTTTCTAATACATTGAGTTGTTATCTACTGTTTTAAAAAGTTTTCTTTATAATGCATCTTTACTACTACTTTATATTGAACTGAGTTGAGTAAGTTTGAGTATCCTTGAGGTTGAGTTGAGTTGAGACGAGGTAAGTTGTTTCTTCAGTTTCAGTTCAAGCTTATGTCTTATTTTAGATTACCTTTTGCATGCCCGTACATTCCATGTATTGACGCCATTTGGCCTGCATCTTTTATGATGCAGATACAGGGAATCAGGATCATCAACCGACACTCCGTTGATCCTGTCGTGATCTAGAGTTGGTTGTTGAGCCTTCTTGCTTCCGGAGGATCCCTTGTCTACTTCTAGTATTTTTAGTTTTATTAGGATGATCGGAGGTCTTGTCCCGACATCCCTCATAGTATGAGAGGCTTCATAGATAGATAGACAGTAGTAGTTCATGAGTCTTTTTTATTTCTAGTGTTTAATGTTTAAGGCTTGAGTTGCCTTTTTGGCTAGGTGAATGTTTTATTTCTAAAATATTCTGAGTTTACATTTTGAGACAGTTTGAGTAAAGTTTGCTTTTAAAGCTCTTTTATTATTGAGTAAGTCTTTAGCTGAGAGTTGAGCCAGGCCAAGGGTTCGCTTGGGACAAGTAATGGTTCTCGAGTGCCGACCACGTCCAGGGTGTAAGCTCGGGGAATGACAAACTTGGTATCAGAGTTCAAGAGTCCTAGGGTGCCTATGAAGTCGTGTCTGTAGAGTCCTAGTTATTGGTGTGAAGTGCGCCACATCTATAATTAGGAGGCTGAAACATTTAAGAACTGTCTCACTTCTTTCATACTCTTTTCATGCGATAGAGTTCATCTCTATAAAAGTTTCTCTCTAATTCGTGCTTGTGCGTATATTTCAGATCATGCCTCCACGAAGATCTATTTGAGGTCGTCCTACTAGGAGGAATGTTGAACCTCAGGATCAAGGGGTACCAAATGCACCAAAAGTGAAACCCCAAGGGGAGTTCACTAATGCTGAGTTTTGGGATGTTATTCGGATGTTGAGTCAAGTGGTGACCAACCAAGCTGGACAACAAACAGGGAATCAACAGGATGTGGGTGATACGTCCAGAATTTGAGATTTTTTAAGGATGAATCCTCCAGACTTCACTGGTTCAATTGTCACTGAGGACCCGAAGAACTTTACGGAAGAGTTGTAGAAAGTGTTTGAGGTGATGCATGTTGTTGATGATGAGCGTGTGGAACTGGTTGCATACCAACTGAAGGGTGTTGCTAGAGTGTGGTTTGACCAATGGAAGAAGAGTAGAGTTGAGGATGCACCAATTGTGAGATAAGTTGTGTTTGAGGAGGCATTCTTGGGGCATTTATTTCCTCGTGAACTGAGAGAGGCAAAGGTAAGGGAATTCCTCACTCTTAAGCAGGAATCTATGAGTGTGCATGAGTACAACCTTAAGTTCACCAAACTGTCATGTTATGCTCCAGAGATTGTTGATGATATGATGAGTAGGATGAGTTTCTTTGTTTCTGGGTTGTCTCGACTATCAAGTAAAAAGGGCAAGGCAGCTATACTGATAGGAGATATGGACATAGCAAGGCTGATGATCCATATGCAACAGGTTGAGAAAGATAAGCTGATAGATAGAGAAGAGTTCCAAAATGAGAAAGCTAAGATTGTAGGTAATGAGTCTGGATAGCAGAAGAGTAATGCAAACTGGTCATCTTTTCAAAAAAGCCAAATGGACCTGCTCTGTCATCTGCTAGTGCACCTGCACCAAGGAACAAAGGTGAGTTCAAGAATCAGAGTTCGCATAATTTAAGTTCTAGACCTGCACAGTCTCAAGGTAGTGTGGCACGAGGAGGTAATGGGACTCCTGCATGTGCTAAGTATGGTAAGACCCACTCAGGAGTGTGTCGTGATGGCTCCACTGGTTGCTTCAAGTGTGGTTAGAATGGTCACTTCATGAAAGAGTGCCCTAAGAACAGGCAGAGTGGTGGTAATGGGGGCAATAGAGCCCAATCTTCTTAAGCAGCCCCATCAGACAGAGTTGCACCTAGAGGAGCTACTTCAGGGACAGGCAGAGGAGCAAACCGTCTGTATGCTATCACCAGTCGCCAAGAGGAAGAGAATTCGTCAGATGTTGTCACTGGTATGATCAAAGTCTTTACTTTTGATGCATATGCTTTGCTAGATCCAGGAGTGATTCTATCTTTTGTGACTCGTTATATTGCTATGAATTTTAATATTCTTCCTGAGCAACTTCTTGAGCCCTTCAGTGTTTGTACACAAGTTGGTGAGTCTATTCTAGCTGAGAGAGTTTATCTTGATTGTGTCATTTTTATCTATCATAAGGACAACATGGCTGACTTAGTTGAGTTAGACATGGTAGATTTTGATGTTATTCTAGGTATGGATTGGCTTCATGCTTGTTATACCTCAATTGATTGTAGAACTCGAGTAGTTAAGTTCCAGTTTCCTAATAAGCCAGTTATTGAGTGCCTAAGGGTCATTTTATTTCGTACCTTACGGTGAGAAAGTTAGTTTCCAAGGGGTGTGTATATAACTTAGTCCGAGTTAATGACTCTAGTGTTGAGAAACCAACTCTTCAGTCAGTTCCAGTTGTGAGTGAGTTTCCAGAGGTCTTTCCAGATGATCTTCCGGAGTCCCTCCTGAGAGAGAAATAAACTTCGGTATAGATATTCTTTGTGATACTCGTCCTATCTCTATTCCGCCGTATAGAATGGCTCCAGCTGAGTTGAAATCGTTAAAGGAGCAGTTGAAAGACCTTCTTGAGAAAGGTTTCGTTCGACCAAGTATCTCACCTTGGGGCTCTCTAGTCTTATTTGTGAGGAAGAAAGATGGTTCACTTAGGATGTGTATTGATTACCGCCAATTGAACAAGGACCATAAAGAATAAGTATCCCCTTCCGAGGATTGGTGATCTATTTGATCAACTTCAGGGTGCAACTTGTTTTTCTAAGATAGACCTCAGAACAGGCTATCATCAATTGAAAGTAAGAGAAAGTGACATCCCTAAGACAGCATTCAGGACCCGTTATGGTCATTATGAGTTTCAGGTCATGTCGTTTGGTTTGACTAATGCTCATGCTGCGTTCATGGACTTTATGAATAGAGTGTTTAAGTCTCATCTTGATATGTTTGTTATTGTATTCATTGATCACATTCTAATCTATTCGAGGAATGAGGAAGATCATGCTAGTCCTCTTAGAATGGTGCTCCAAACTCTCAAGGATAGATAATTGAATGCTAAATTCTCTAAGTGTGAGTTTTGGCTTGAGTCTGTGGCATTCTTAGGCCACATTATTTCTGGTGATGGGATTCGAGTTGACACTCAAAAAATAGAGGCAGCGCAGAACTGGCCTAGACCCATATCTCTGACTGATATTAGGAATTTCTTGGGATTAGCTGGTTATTATAGAAGGTTCGTTGAGGGTTCTCAACTATTTCATCCCCTTTGACCAAGTTGACTCAGAAGACAGTAAAGTTAGGTCATATAGATCGGAATTCGGAGCGATAAGAATGAAAGGGTTGGTGTGGCCACAGCTACAACTACTGGCACTTCAAAAGGCTTAGATTCTAAGGGCGCTACTGAAAGCCTTTTTTTAGGTCCTGTAATAGGGAGGTGTAAGCCTCAAAAGCCTTTGGTACTTCGGTAGGGCGAGCAGCCCTTAAACCAAAAAAAAAAAAGTCTCTAACTTCCTTCCCCTATTTGTTTTATGCATTTCATTCTCTATTTTTCTCGTAGTCGTAGCCGCTCTTGGGACTGTTTCCTTAAGGAAATGGAATTCTTCCAAAATTCCTATGGAAGGTGTAGATGTTTAGGCTCTGAAGCTTGTGATAAAAGCTTTCAGGAATTAAAAACTAGGTTGACTACTGCCCAGTGTTGACCTTACTAGAGGGTACACAAGGCTTTGTTGTGTATTGTGATGCTTCCAGAGTTGGACTGGATTGTGTGTTGATCCAAAATGGCAAAGTTATAGTTGATGCCTCCAGACAACTTAAGATTCATGAGAAGAATTACCCAACCCATGATCTAAAGTTGGTTGTGGTAGTGTTCGCTTTGAAGATATGACGTCGCTATCTTTATGGCGTTCATGTATATGTGTTCACCGATCACAAGAGTCTTCAGTATGTGTTCAGTCAGAAAGAGCTTAATCTCAGACAAAGGGGGTGGTTGGAGTTACTCAAGGATTATGACATGAGTATTCTATATCACCAAGGTAAGTCTATTGTTGTTGATGATGCTTTGAGCAAGTTGTCTATGGGCAGTACTTCACATGTTGAGGAAGAGAATAAGGAACTAGCCAAGGATGTGCACAAACTTACACCTTTGGGAGTCCGTTTGTTGGATTCCAATGAAGGTGGAGTAGTGGTGATAAATGGGGTTGGATCATCATTAGTGTCTGAAGTGAAAGAAAAACAAGACCAAGACCCTATTTTGTTTAAATTGAAGGCAAGTGGTCATAAGCAGAAAGTGATGGCTTTTGAACAATGGGGGGATGGTATATTGAGGTATCAAGGTAGGTTGTGTGTACCAAAGGTGGATGAACCAAGAGAGGATCATGAAAGAAGCTCATATCTCTGGATATTCTATCCATCCGGGTTCCACAAAGATGTATCGTGACTTGAGAGAAGTCTATTGGTAGATTAGTAAGAAGAAGTGTACTGTTGAGTTCGTTGCTAAGTGACTGAATTGTCAACAAGTCAAGGTAGAGCACCAAAAGCCCGGTGGTATGGCTCAAAATATAGAGATTCTAGAATGGAAGTGGAAGATGATTAATATGGATTTTATTATTGGGTTTTCGCGGTTACGCAGGCAATATGATTCCATTTGAGTGATTGTAGATCGAATGACTAAATCAGCCAACTTTTTACTGGTAAAGACTACCTATTCAGCAGAAGATTATGCCAGATTATACATTCAAGAGATAGTCAGACTTCATGGAGTTTCTGTGTCCATCATTTCAGATAGAGGTGCACAATTTACTTCACAATTTTAGAAGTTTTTCCAGAAAGGTTTGGGTTCGAAGGTGAGTTTGAGTACTGTTTTCCATCCTTAGACTGATGGTCAAGCAGAGCGTACAATTCATACTTTAGAGGATATGTTGAGGGCGTGTGTGATAGATTTCAAGGGTAATTGGGATGATCACTTACCTCTCATCAAGTTTGCTTACAACAACAGTTATCACTTTAGCATCCAAATGGCTCCTTATGAAGCTCTTTATGGGAGAAGATGTAGATCTCCTATTGGATGGTTTGAAGTTGGTGAAGCTGGGTTGATAGGACCAGACTTAGTTCATCAAGTTATGGAGAAAATGAAGATCATTCAAGAAAGGTTGAAAGCAGTGCAGAGTCGTAAGAAATCCTATACAGATGTTAAGAGAAGAGACGTAGAGTTTGAGGTGGATGATTGGGTTTAATTGAAGGTTTCACCCATGAAGGGTGTTATGAGATTTGGTAAGAATGAGAAGCTTAGTCCCCGGTATATTGGTCCTTATAGGATATCCAAGAGGGTTGGAAATGTAGCTTATGAGTTGGAGCTACCGCAAGAGTTAACAGCAATCCATCCGGTGCTTCATATTTCATTGTTGAAGAAGTGTATGTGTGATCATTCACGTATTATACCTACTAAAAATATAGGTATTAAGGGCAACCTATCTTATGAGGAGATTCCCGTTCAGATTCTAGATCTTCAGGTTCGCAAGTTGAGGACCAAGGAGGTAGCATCAGTCAAGGTCCTATGGAGGAATTAGTTTGTTGAGGAAGCTACTTGGGAGGCTGAAGAGGATATGAAGAAGAGACACTCACATCTCTTCCCTTTCGGAAAATTTTCAGACCAAGGTAATGTTTTCTGAAAAACACTCTTTTAATTGAGATGCTATGATGTGTTAGATTGCATGTTGGATGTTTGAGTTGGGTGTTAGATGTTGACAGCTTTAGTTCTACTTAGAGTGATCTCATTCTAGGAGGAATATTCCCAAGGGGGAGATATTGTAGCATCCCGCCTTAGAAAGAGCTAAAAATAGAAACAACTAATTTGGAAAGAGCCAATTTGAGAACTTTTCAAGTTATGCTTAAGTTGTGAGTTTTGGATCAACTTCAAACGACCATAAATTTCAGTACAAGATGAGTTAGATGGTCCATAAGATATCAAATGAAAGGTCTTGGAATCCTCTTACCAACACCACCGAGTTTTCTAAGTTTCGAGTTCAAATGAGGGAGATATGACCATTTGAAATCAGCTTGTCCAGTTAAGGAAAGTTACCCAAAAATATGAGGGGTATTTTGGTCTTTTCCTTACCATTTCAGATTTAAGCATTTTTAGTAAATATTTAGGGGTCTAAAATAATTTGGTTCAGTTTTTCCAATCCTAATTATGCTTAGGGTTTTAGAAAAGAGTTCAAGAAGAGAAAAGAGGGAAGGTTCAAGGCATTCTTCAAGTTTTCTTGCGAATCGAGGATTGTTTTGCCAAGGGTTTGATTCCCAAGAGGTATGTGAGTTTTTATAGTGTTGGGTTCGTTCACCCACATGCCAATCATGCTATTTTAAATGCAAATTTCGTTCTTGAAGTTGAAGGATTTGTGTTCTTAAAGAGTTTTCTTGAAATTTCATTCGTAATCTTGATTGTTGGGTTTTTGATGATTTTTTTAGATAAATGTTAGTAGTTTGAGGGTTGTTTTGAGTAGATTATCATGTACTTATGTTGTGTATTCGAATATAAGTGAGTGGGGAAGAAACCATTCGATTCTAGGCGAATTAGGGTTAGAAAATGAGAAAGAAAATTTGTCGAGTTTTCTGGACAGGGGGCTGGCGCGCCGCGCCAGCACTGCGCCAGAAAATATTTTCTGTAGTTTGGGTTCTGGGGCGCCGCGGCACTCAGTGCGCCCCAACCCACCTTTAGTAGTTCAAGGGCTGGCCCTCACGCCACTCAGTGTGCCAGGGTCGCCAAGTCCCCTACTCTTCCGTCCTTCTTTTCGTGTGAGTTTCCTCGAATCGTACATATGTTTTCTACTTGATATCCACACTCTAACTACATCTTAACATCGAGAGACCATTCATAACATGAATCATAACCTTGAATCCATAATTCAAATTCAAGGTAGAGTTAAGAGTTAAGTCTTGAGAGTTCTTCCGAGTCATTTTAAGAAGTCTTAATCATTTTATATATGTTTTAAGACTTGAGTACTTGAGTTTGAGAAGGAGGAGAGTTAAGTTTCATTTTTCAAAATGAATATATGGGAACTAAGTATTCCCAAGAGTAAATATTTTTACATTTAAGATGAAAGGAAACACCGATTTCCAAAAGAGTTCATGAGCAGTTTTGAGTACTATCTCTTTTAAGAGAAATATTTTGAGTTATAATCTCAAACAAGAGAAAGAGTTATGTTTTTAAGCATATGAGCTAAGTTATATTTTGGGAAGATCTCTATTTTGTTTTACTATTAATCTAGGATGTCACTAGTAAAAAAATGAATGATAAAAATTAAGATAATATTTATCTTTAATAAATAGATAAGCAAAATTTATACTAATATTTACTTAAATTATATAAAATAATTACATATATATAAATCAATAAATTCAACATGATGGAGGAGGGCCTGAGGCCATAGACCAACTTTCGTCATGCTAAGCTATGTTAAATAGTAAGTATTTTTTTATATTTAAATAAAGTATTTTAATTTTTAAGAACTTATTAACATATCTGCTAGAAGATCATCATGTCGATTGCACCATTGAATCACAACTTTTTAGGTTCCGGACTCACTAGATTAATACTCAAAATGTACTGAATATGGAGAAAAATGCATAAATATAAATATAATAATGTGATCAGTTTAGAAAGATGATAATGCATGACCAAATAAAACATTACATTATCACAAAACAATGTGAATCAAAATATTAATCACACCTCTCTTTTGACATGGTACGTGCCATTAATTTGGTCACTCCTCTTACTAGTGGTATCAAACTTCTTAAATTGGATATCATTTATCTCTCCCATCTAATCCTATTTTATTTTTTTTATAAGTCAATACTTTAATGATTTTATGTTATTTAGCTTTCACATAATACAAGTTTACCATCTTAAAACATTATCAATTACTACTACTTTTCTCTACAACTTTTACTCCTAATATACAATTAAACTTTTCTATAATGAAGTTAGGTATGACGAATATTTTTTTTTGTTCAATTTTATATAAGTTTACGTGTCTATTTTTGCACATTCAAAATTAAAAATTATAGTTATCAACTGATGTCAAGTTAAGAGTCGTGTCCAGGTATGATATTAATATTTTTTGATGAAATAATTTCCAAGTGGACTGCAATAAACGAACCTCCATCAAAGTTTGTGTCAGAAAAATAAATACAAACATATGGATCATATTTTGAAGAAATAAAGAGGATTTAGTGGGAAGATATTTTGTTAGTACTCCATATTAAAATAGTGAGTGAATGATAGTAGGGCCAAAGAGTACATATTCTATCAGATATTTAACCTTAAAAGAAGCAAACACTATCAACCTCAGTCATTACAAGAGTGGGACGCTATTCCATTTTAGGAAACATCACTTTAAATTAATTCATTTGGTCTGGCTGACTACACACTACACCACCCTATAGCTACCACCTCTAATCTAAGCTAAAAAAAAAAATACTCCCTCCGTTTTATTTTATATGAGTTAGTTTGATTTGACGAAACAGAATTTAAGAAAGAACAAAAGACTTTTGTAACTTGTGGTAAAAAATAAAGGGAAAAGGCTCAAATATGCCATCGAACTTTCAGAAAAGGCACATTTATGTTATTCGTTAAAAGTTTGGCTCATCTATGCCATTACCGTTTAAGAAAAGGCTCATCCATGCCATTATTTTTTAACAGTGGTTTTACAAAACCATTTTTTACACGTGGCCAATTATAATTCGGCCACGTCATTATTATTTTTAATAAAAAAACTAAAAATTCTGAACAAAATTAAAAAGTGAATGAAAGGATAGGGACTCTTTAAATTTTGGGTGAGTCTTTATTTGGGTGGGTTATTTTAGTTCAATTTTTGCTCAGAATTTTAATATTTTTTATTAAAAAAATAATGACGTGACTGAATTATAATTGGCCACGTGTAAAAAATGATTTTGCAAAACAACTTTTAAAAAATAATGGCATGAATGAGCCTTTTCTTAAACGGTAATGGCATAGATGAGCCAAACTTTTAACGGATGGCATAAATGAGTCTTTTCTGAAAGTTCGATGACATATTTGAGCATTTTCCCAAAAATAAATAACAGATGTTTATGTTGCTATAAATCATTTCATTATGAGTAAAATTGATATTTTAAAGTTAAATTGTTACTCCCTCTGTCCTCGTTTATATGACTCATTTACATCCACACAAATATTTATGATTTATTTTAGATCACAAGTTTCAAAAGTGATCATTTCTTTTTTAAACTATGTGTTGAGTTAAACTAAGTCATATAAAGTGAGACAGGGGGAGTACTTAATGTATAAATTTGTTATTTTTATTAGAACTGACTATAAAAAGAAAGTGAGTCATATAAACTAAGACAAAAGGAGAGTAATAAGTAAATAAAGTAATAAAAAAGAGTCGTATCAATAATAAGGCATGAAAAAGGGGAGATGTTTGTATTATTCGATTTTGGAGGCTTTTTGCAAAGGCAAAATAGGGTTCTCCTCTTTTACCTTTCCTATTCTTTGGTGGAGTTTGGCTAAACGCACAATGGCTAAAAGCTTTACTCTTCACATCTTCAAGTGCTCAAGTGACTAGTGAATTCATTTTGGTCTCATCAATCATTCATTTGTCACTCCAAATATTGAATGAACACTAGCCACTTGTTATATCTTGTGATGGTTGAAAATTAAATGTATAAAAATTAGTCTATGAAATTATAACTCATTTAATTTATTTAAGCTTAGATTGATTATTAATTTATTTATTCAGTAGTTCAATTCATATCAATCATCAAAATTTGGGTTAATATTCAACTCAAATGATTCATAAAAAACCTTGTCAAATATTTTTATTTTTTTTATTTGATATGTTTTTGTAGCGTGCCACAATAAAAAAAATTATTAGATAGTAAAAAATATTTTTTTTTAAAAATTAAAATTTATTAATAATTGGGAGGGTTAAATTTTGACTCACTTTTTAATCATTTCAGCCTAATTAACCTGACTCATTTTGATTTGTTTAAATTCAACTATCTAATTCTTTTGACACACAGTTGAAATTACCTTTACTTTTAGTGATCGTGATCCAAGAGGAAAACATGTTTGATAGAGAATGTTTTGATCCAATTAGTGATCTCTTAGTGCAAATTTAAACCAGTCAGTTTAATAAAGTTTAAATATTGATGGTTAAACTGGAATATAAGGGATGAAAATTATTCACTTCTAAATTTGTTTTAAAAATCTAATTTCCTTTTAGGTATGAATAATGGACACTTTTCACTTTAATTCTAATTGATTTTTAAAATACTTATTTTATCCTTACATAATTACCTTTGTCTTTCTCTTTGCTTCTTTAAAATATTGACTCTTTCCGTATAATCTACATAACAGTTTTTATTAAAAAATAAATACTATTAACGAAAAAAACATAGTAGGAAATATTAATTAATTATATAGGTTAATGACATTTTAAAATGGAATCAATGAGCAGAATAAAAAACTTCATTTTATTAATAATAAATAATCAAAACAATGGTATTTTACTATATTAGAAAGGGGTATAAGCACACATCTGGTCGTCAAAATGTCAGCTTCAGTTGTGTGCTTATTTTCAAATTGGCTTATTGGTTTAAGCCTGGCAATTAAAGTACAATGTCTAGGTTTCAGACCTTACCAACATCATTTTTTTTATTTCTGTTTTAATTTCAACTTATTTACTTATTTGAGGCTTTTGACATTTTGGATTACGTAAATATATTTCGTAATCATATTTTAGTTATTCTATCTTTTATATTATATAAAAATATTTTTTAATTATTAAATTTCGTCGAAAATATTTAGTTTTATATAATTAAAAAGATATTATTATTATTATTGTTATTATTATTATTATTATTATTATTATTATAATAATAATAATAAGAAACCTTATCAACATAAATGAATTTATACTATAAAAGACATATTAAATAAGTACTACTTAATTAAGTGTAGCAAATATTTACGATGCTATAAACTTAAATTTTTTATTTATTTGTCTATCTTTTTATCTATAAATTACACCTTTTATTTTGAAATATTAATATTATATTATTATTAGAAAAAAAAGTATCATTGAATTTAAAAGGGAAAATGCATAAGTACCCTCAACCTATGTCCGAAATCTCAGAGACACAATTATACTATACTAAGGTCCTATTACCCTCCGAACTTATTTTATAAATAATTTTCTACCCCTTTTCGGCCTACGTGGCACTATCAACCAGATAGTTTGAAAAAATTGTCAACACACACTGGGTCCAGAAGATAGTGTCACGTAGGCCGAAAAGGGGTAGAAAATTATTTATAAAATAAGTTCCGGGGGGGGGGGGTTAATAGGACCTTAGAATAGTATAAGTGTGTCTTCGGACATAGGTTGGGGGTATTTATGCATTTTTCCAATTTAAAAATTAAAAAGACCACAAATAAACATTACGAATTTCCAAATAATGATGATTATTATAAGAAAACTTTGTCTACTTAAATGAATTTTTACTGTAAAAACATATTAAATAAGTACTATTTAATTAAGTGTAGTAAATATTTACGATGTTATAAACTTAATTTTTTGATTTATTTGTCCATCGTTTTATCTATAAATTACCTTTTATTTCGAATATTACTGTTGAATCGTTAATATCATATTATTATTAGAAAAAATATTATTGAATTTAAAAAATTAAAAGTACCACAAATAAATATTACGAATTTCCAAATAATGATGATTGGGCCCATACAAAACACGGGCTTCCCATTTCTAGTCTATTTATACAAGTGAAAACTGAAAACAATAGTCAATAATAACAGTAGAGGTATATTTCATAACAAAATCTTAAAAGATTATTTATTGATATTGTAAATGAATTTTAATTATAATTTAGAATATACTCTATTAAGAGAAAAAAAAATCACTTTTTTACTATCTAAGAAATGATAATAACCAAACACCTTATCGTCAACATGTATGCTTCATCACACTGACCTATTTTCATAAATTTCTATTAAATAAAAAGTGATATGATTGGACTTGAGTGGACCTTTCTGAAGCTTACCATATAAATATTTATGTCTTTTGACCAAATTGCCATTGTGAAGCCCTTATTTTTCATCAGTTATTTTGCATAAATTGGGCCCCGCAAGTTGTTGTTTTTTTATATTTTACACGTAACTTTAAAATAAGTAGTACAAAAAACGGGGTCATTTGAACTCTTCATTAATTGTAGCTTTCACAATTTCTGTTTTATTGCAGATTAATTTGAAAGACTTTTCAGGAAAATTTTAATAGATACAATACTTTCAAATAAAATGTGAATTTTTAACTTATTTTTTTACAAATTTTTATTTTCACAATCAAATTACCTCATGAATCTTTAACAAATCAGTTCATGAGGCACACTCAATCTGATTGTCGTACTTCTTTGCTATTTCGAACTGAAATTTGAAAGTCAGATGACCAATAAATTCCTCTATTAGCTTTATTATAACAATTTTTCTTAATTTTTTAATAATTTATAATAGGCATAATATCTAAATATGTCTTTTGACTTTGTCTTAGCTCACATTTATGCCCTTTAATTTTGGGTACGTAAAAGTAGATACTTAAAGTTATATAAAGTTGAATAAATAGACACACACATCCTACATGTCAATTTGCATTCTACGTGGTGTCCTACATGTATTATGTCACGTAGGACTCATATATTTGTGCTTGTGCTTATCTTTTCATCTAGATTTTTTTTTATTCTTTTTCTTGGTTGTTAAGGCATCCTTTTGTATCTAGGCGGCAAGACAATTTCTTCCAAAACAAAAACAAATTTAATATACATGCTAAAGTGGATAATAGATACATTAAAACAATATATTCTCTTTCACACTGATACATTAAAAAAAATAAAAAAAATCACATGTATCTTTGATACAAGTAACAACACACTGAATCATAACTATAAAATTCATTACATATACATCAAACTTGTAATGTATCAAGTTGTAACCAGTAATGTATCATGACTTATATATCCATATACAAATTCAAAAATCAAAAAATGCTTATTAAAGCACAAATAAAAAATAAAAAGATAAATTCACATGTATCTCATACTTTATATTATCAGCACACAAAATCAAAGATCTAAAAACACATTACATATACGTCAAACTAGTAATGTATCAATTTGTAATCAGTAATGTATCACGACTTATATAGCAATATACAAATTCAAAAATAAAAAACAGATAATATACGTAGCAAATTCAAACAATTACACCAGTTGATACTGTAATGACCCGTTAGATCATTTTGAGAATTAGACCTCTCTTTCATAAAAGATCTTTTCCGTAAATTTTAAATATGAATTTTAAATTATTCATTTAACTATTGTTCAAGAGATTGAGAGCATCCGAACTGACTTGGATGGACGTACGCAAACTAAGATAGAGAAAAGACAAATTTTTCCTACCTTAGAGTGCAAACTCATGGAGGCATTGAGCATTATTGATGTTATAAAAGAAAAGATAGAGGCACTTAAAGAGCAGGTCAACACTGGTGTGCCTGAGACATCGATAAATATTATCGTTGTGAGGAAGGCAAAGATCAAGGTTCCCAAGCCACTAGTGTTCAAAGGGATTTGTGATGCACATGAAAAAGTGAACTTTCTTTGACACTTGAAAAAATATTTTCGATATAGAAATGTAAGGGACGACAATGTCAAGATCAACACGATAGTGATGTACTTGTCAGAGACTGACATGATATGATGGAGACAAAAATCGGATGATGCTAAGAGAGGCATATGCACAAGTAGCACATGTGATCAGTTTAAGACCAAATTTAAGTGACAGTTCTTCCCAAATAATGTCTTAAACGAGGCAAGAAAAAACTTAGAGAGTTGAAGCACACAAGAAACATACCGGACTATGTCAAGGAGTTCATAATCCTTACGCTTCAAATCTCCAATCTCACTAACAATGACATGTTGTTCCACTTTATAGATGGATTGTAAAATTGGGCTAAGCAGGAATTGCAGCGACGATAAGTCATTGATGTAGACCACGCCATAAAGAAAGTCGAGTCTTTGATGAAATTCAGGAATGAATGGTATGACAAAGATGGAGGCAATAAGTCAAATGATGTCATTTCTAAGGGTGGAGAAGACTGTGGTAAAAGCAAAAAAGTACATCAACAACACTATAAGACTTTAGATATCAAGAAGTTCAATAACAAGAAGTCAATTGATCATCAGAGCTACACAAAAAAGAAATCATAGTCCGAGAGGAAAGGATGTTACATATGCAGAGGGACAAATAGTTTTATGGATTGCCTTGACTTACAGAGTCGTAGCGCTATGGTGCATAAACAGACGGAGCAAGAAGAGAGTTCGGTCACAACTCACTTAGGAGTGATTGGACTATGTGGAGCTATTAAAAAGTCAGCTAGCCAAGTTAGCGAGAATAAAATTTAGTACGTGGACATGATCATTAACAATAAGCCTGCTTGTGCATTGATTGACACCGAAGCAACTCATAATTTTATGACCGAGGCTGCAACAAAGAGACTAGAGTTGAAGCATGCTCCAACTAACTCTCGCGTCAAGACCGTGAATGGTGATCCCCAAAATGCTCATGGTGTTGCTAATGGTGTTGATGTGAAATTGGGCTACTGAAAAGGTACGACAAACTTTACCATTACAAAGATTAATATCTTTAATATTATTTTGGGGCAAGATTTCTTCACACAATGTCATGCCTTGATCGACCCCTACTTTCATTGTCTCCGGGTCATGGAACAAGAAGGTGCTTGCATGGTGCCTACAATAACTATACCACACAAATAGAATCAAGTACAACTTTCAGCTATATAGCTTGTGAAGGGGCTCAAGAAGGAGAGCGATGTTCTTGAAAATCACTACGAATTTTGAGAGAGACAAAAAAAATCCATTGTCTATTCCACGTCCATTGGAAGGAAAAATCGTCGGAAGAAGCTACACGAAAATGATATGAGGACTTGTGAATATTCAAAGATAAGATTCGAAAGTTTATGCAGCAACAATCCATCGTGGTCGTTGCAACACTAAGTGGGAGAGAGTGTGATGATCCACCATCACATCGGCGCCATGTCAGTGCCACATAGCACAAAGTTGCTCATGTGGAAATATTACATAGGAAAAAAGCTAATCGTTGTTGATGATTCTAGAGAAATATAGAAATTTCTTCTGGAAGATTATAAAATTGCATAGAAGGTCTCTAGAATATTCTAGGCATGTATAGAGTTCTGGAGAAGAGACCTACAAATTTCTACGAACAACCAAATATTATTTGCAAGAACTATAACCAAAAAATTAAAACTTTAAATTCATCTTCAAAAATTTCAAATAAAGTGAAAAATATTTGTAATAGTATGTAGTACATCGTGTATGAGATCTAATATATCTACGATGTATATGAGTATCTATATTGAGATATTACACTTTTAGAGCAAATTAATTGTACATTTTAGATAAATTAGTTAAGTTGAATGATTTTACTAGTTTTTTTAAATATGGGTTATAGACCATGTTTAAAAAAAATACATTCAAATTCTACATATTTATTGCAAAAAGTACGACTAAATACAACTTCAATTCTATCTCCAACTTTGAAAATTTATATTTTTCTTTTTCATGTCTGTAATATAACAACACTTTTTATGTATTAATAAGTTGTAATAAATTATATTCTTTTCGAGAAAGGGTATATATATATATATACGAAATTGAGAAATTATGCTGGCATTAGACTTCTGGCCTAATTTTACCTCGTTAGGAAAAGTCTTGTTTTTGTCCTTCATTTTTAAATGAAGTTCCAATCTGATGGTAATTTAAAATGATATTCCTGGTAAATTTGAACTTTTTCCTTTGAAGAATTTAGATACGTAGAATTCACTCATTAATGCTAAATTATCATTAATGATAAAGATAAATATGAAACGATTTGCAAACCACAAGAGCGTGGAAAGGACCGAAAGTTTGAGAGGCCAAAATTTGGCCGTCTTCGATTAATAACTTTAGCATTTTAACAGAATATATATTGAACTAAAGTTTGTGTGTGAGTTTAATTTTTCTTGGTCACAAATAAATGCCCTAAGCACCACCTATTTACCATAAAATGTTATAGTCAATACAGTCTATATAGGAAAAAAACAATTATGAGAAAAGAAAAAAAAACATTAGTCACGTTGTTATTAATAGAGGGCAATTAAATAAGACAAAGATAACATAGTTATCATTTGCCCAAAAAAGGACAGACTTTTTATCAATTTAATTGACCGCCCACGATAGTGGCAAAAATGAATTCTATTATTGAGTGTGAACCCACGTGAAACTTTGAAACTTTTCAATTTGACCCACCCAACTACACAAAATAAATTTTCTTTTTCTTTGCATCATAACCATTATTCCCAATAAACTTATAAATATGTCTTCTAGTCTATTTGCATACATATGATAAAAGGAAATTCGGATTTGAGTTCGAGTTTTAGGTATGAATTTTTTTTAATAGAAGCGATTTTCCTTGAATGATATCCTATACTCAGGGGGCGTAGCTACATAGTCTTTATTAGGGTGTTCAATTGGACACCCTTTGTCGAAAAATTATACCGTATATACAACTAAAATAATATACAAAGTGATTAAATAACGTATTCTAGACATCTTTAACAAAACAAGGTGTTGTAGCCTAGTGGTTTAAGGTGTCTTGAAAGAGCTAATCCTTTAAGCATTTGTGAGTTCAAATCTTGCTAGCTACGCCACTGCCTACACTGCACATATTCAAAACAGATGGACTCTAATACGGATATCAAAAGAAACTAAAAAATATAAACAAAGTAGTTGTTTCACATTTAACAATTTTCAAATTTTCATATCAATACTCTAATCCACACAATTTATAATTACGATATCAAACCCAACAAAATATTTAACGTGGCCAGCCCACATTCAATTTTTCTTTTCATTTTCACTTTGTTATATAAAGCTAAAATAGACAAGTTTAACATAGTATTATTATTAGTCTTTACCACAAAGAGTTTAGTATCACACAAGCACTCTAAGTTATCTTTTGGTTTCATTTTTGTGAAATTTGTAAGGTCTAAACCTTGTTAGTTGAGGTCTATATTAGTATAAAATATTCATTTAGTCTAATACTATAATTCAGATAGATCAACGTAAGCTTTTTTTGGATAAGTGTTCATATATATATATATATAATATAATAGAAAGTTGTTTAGAAACAAGTTATTGAATATATTGTCTCCTTATTTTAACAAATAATCCAAATGAATCAACCTTTTCTAGTACTTTGATTGATTAGCCAAAGTGGGCATTATCTTTTATGAAGATCATAACCAAATTAGAATAGCTAATCTTAGGATATTAGTGTTTAATTAGGCTAGAAAAAGGATAAAATGTTTTCAATTTGGAATGTTTTTAAGGTTAAACATTATAGTGCCAACACAAAAACAATAAAATTAATGATAAAACAATGTCCATGAGGAATGTTATTGAGATGTCTGTTTCATTCATGGTGCAATTGATAACACACAGCCTGGCCCAGCTCACACTTAATTGTGGGGTTTGAAAGGGATGTCCCCAAGGCTAGACAACCTTTTTTATTTTTCCCAATATTTATTAATTCGATTAATTTAAATTAAAAATAAATAAATTAATATATATTGTGTAAAGTTGATTTTTCATCATGAATACTTCAAATTTGAGATATTTTTTTTGAAAAAAATTTGAGGAATTTCAACAATAACCGTAGTTTTCGCGGAAGGTAAGTGTAGATGACTTGTTACTCCCTTTGTCCACTTTTAATTGTTATGTTACACTTTTCAAAAATCAATTTGACTAATTTTCAAAGTTAAATTAGATTACATTGATTCAATATTTTAAACAAAAAAATAGATATTCAAAAACTATAGAAGAAGTACTATAAATTGCAATTTTTTGCATATCAATATGATGGAAAAATACATCGTAAAATGTTAGTCAAAGTTTTTATCGTTTGATTTTAAAAAAAAAAATCATGACAATTAAAAATGGACGAAAGTAGTAAATATGATGGGTTTTTGCTTTTGGCTTCTTTTGTCACTTCGCCACTGAACAGCCTATCAATACCTATTTATTCTTCAATTATTTCCTAAAATCATGCAAAAATAGAAACTTCTTTTTTTTTCTTGTTTTTTTTTTCTTTTTGGTGGGTGGTGGGTGGGGAATGATTATAAGCTCACTAATTGCAGATATTGAAACTCATAATGGTGAGAGTGAGTGAAAATAAAAAAGTACAAAGGAAAAACAGTATTCTGATTTTCATATACCCAACTATTAAATATTCGTTTGAACATAATTTCAAACCCTGATTTAAATATTATATTAATTTAAAATTAAAATTTTATTTGAATATATAATTTAAATATCTTGAGTTAAATTTGTTCTCATAAATATGAATCCCGCAATTTAGGAAAACTATCAAAATAACTTTAAATGGGAGACTTCACTAAAAATGAAAAGGGCATCCTTTGGGGTATGGAAAAATTGCTAATTTTAGGACAGAGTGCATTTCAATCTTCATTCTTAAGTTTTTGTTTCATACAATAAAAACATGACCTTCAATAATTCAGATCTGCTCAAAGTTAATAGATACATAATTTAACCAAAAGTAACTCAAAATGGTGCAAGTTTTAGTAGTTTTATGTTCTGAAATTTAATTGTTTTTTTAATGATTTTGTTATACTTTGTACCAATATATTTGAAATTATTTTTTTAAAATTTTAATTTCTCATCTGGTGTTGGATATTTACACTAAAACCCGATTAGTTTAAATTCAGGTCAGGTAGGCCCATTCGAAGAAAAATGCTCCTACCAATTAAATTAATTTTAATTTTTGAATTACATTAACTAGTCGTGTCATGAGCCAGTCAAGTTAATGGAAGGGAAATTTACGTGATAAACCAATTCAAAGATCTAACAATTAAATATTCAACCTTAAAAATATCACATTTATTGAAGAATGATTTTTCTCATCAAAAACGTTGAAAAGTCAAATATTTTTCTCTCGCTCTCTTCCCACCAACGCGGCCTTCCCCCCTCCCTCCACACCCCAAACGGACCCTTTCTTTTAATTGCTTCACATTTTATTTCATTTCTGTTGTTTAGCTCATTCCAGTAGGGTTCTTTTGTTACTCTTTTTTTCTTCTTATATTTATGTTTTCTTACTCTTTTCCTTTTAATTATTGTTTTTCATTTGTTTTTGTTCGTATCTCCTAATGTATCGATATTCAACGAGACATTTGATGCTTTTAATTAGGGGTGTACAAAATTGAATCGTAAACCGAGAAAAAAATCTGACTAGTGATTGGTTTGGTATTGAAAAAAAAACCCGACTATATTTGGGTTGGTTTGGTTTTAACTAAAAAAAAACAACACGAGACCAAATCAACCCGACATTATATATATAATTTTAAAATTTTATTTTATACATAAAAGTATTTACTTTGATATGATTTTTAAATATTTCTTATACTTTTTCATAGTTTTTATCTTTTAATATATTATTTCAAATTTGAAACATAAAATTCTGAGTGGTTCAATAAAGATTATAGTTCACAGATGTTGATAATTATAATAAAGCTTAAATCAAAATCAAATTAATACTAATGCAAAAAGAAAATCAATTCAACACTAAGAATGACAATAATATTGAATATTTGTTCTTTGATTTTACATTGG
>JAJOOS010012194.1:0-57558 GCA_029582725.1 Solanum chiquidenum
ATTACTGCGTTATGAGCTTATGGGGAACACGTATACCCTAGTTAATTCTCTCATCTTGATAACAACCGAAATTGACCTTTGTTTACTGATTACTTACTGAATTCTTACCATTTGTTTCACAAATCCCCCCCTTTAATTACTTGTTTCTGGAAGTAATTTGACTAAACGAATATAATTGTTGGTTAAAGTTAAGTCTAAATCATTTTCCTCGTGGGATCGACCCAACCTACAAGTTGGGTTCTTTACTTGATAATGATCGCTTATGCTTCTGAAAAGAGGTGTAATTTGAGCGTATCAAATAATCAGAGCTTCATTGAGAAAACAAGCATCTCTTGCACTCGTGTCTCAACTTGAACCCAAACGTATAAATGAGGCAATGGAAGGTGAATCTTGGAGACAAACAATGAAAGAAAAACTTGACCAGTTTGAAAGAAACAAGGAAGGTATTGATTACGATGAAACTTTTGCTCTAATAGCAAGGTTAGAATCCAAAAGGAAGGCTCCAAAGAAGTCGTGTCCCAATACTTCAGGATCCCTCTCTCCCGAGGACATGCAACGCTTCTGAGGAATCGAGCAAAATAACATTTTGTGCGGTCTTGAACTTTTGAGGAATTTGTTCGCCTCTTCTATGCAAACCTCTGTATTTCTCCTGACAGTGGTGAGATGGAAACCCTGGTTATGGGGAGTCATATCATTATTAATGAACTGTTGTATGAAGATGTTTTTGGTTCAAAATTCTTTGATGTTGTTCCGTATATGAATGGAGTTTGGCCTGACGATTTTGAAGTCTCTCTAGAAGGTGCTAAGAGAGTCGTTGTTGAACCTGATTCTGACTTGCCTGTGTTTGGGCCTTTATCTTTGTGTTTTGAACATCGCATATTGGCACATATCATTTCCACCACTCTTATTCCCAGGAAAGGATCTTTGAGTAGTATCTCTACTCAGGACGTGTTTATTCTTTACTCCTACTTAAGAAATACCGTATCAATTGGGCATTGTGGTTCAAGGAATATATGCTGGAAAGTGTTGAAGACTCTAATGCCACTGCAAGTTTGCCATATGGGCTGCTCATCTCGCGTATCTTGGTGGATCGCCTCGCGGATCTTTCTATGTTTACACTTGTTGTTATTAATACTACTTATGACCCTCGTATCTTCTCTAGTATATGGTATGTGCAGGTAGAAGACAAATGAGTGAAAAAAAGAATCTGTAAAGGCTAGAGCTGAGTCTATTAAACCTACGAAAATTTCTGCAGAGTTGGCTGCCCTGCTGTTACAGGACAACGAGAAACTCAATACTTGCATCCTGACTGTCGAACGTGCAGGAAGAAATCTCCACAGTCAACAAGTTGACTCTCTCAAGTGTGGAGTCAGCTCCTCCAACACCGACCCTGCTATGACGGTTCAAAACTCCTACTCCAGTCTCTCCAGGAATGTGGAATGCTCTTATGACTCATTTTGTGGAATGGTCATCAACACCCTCAAATACTTTCTGGGTGATCGCTAACTCCTAATCCTTGACTCTCATTTGTTTTTTGCAATTTTTATTGTTTGGATTGCATAATGAGGACTCATTATCTGCTACACTATTATTTATCTATTTTGGTCCGACTATTATCCTATTTGCCCTGCTTTATTTTTTATTATGCCAAAGGGGGAGAACATCTTTTCTTCCATAATTTCCATAAGGGTAGAGGGAGCCAACACATACAGAGGAGTCTTACAGACAGGGGGAGATATGAGACCAATGAAATCCTACAGACAGGGGGAGCTATAAGACCAACGAATTCCTACATGAACATCACGGAAGTTTCATTGTCTCTCAAATTACTATATTGAAATTGTGAATTTTATTGTCATTATCAAAAAGGGGGAGATTGTTAACTCCTTAGCGTTGATTTTGATAAATGACACTTAAACATTCACTCATACTCTTCGCAGGCAAACACATCAACAAGAAAGGAAACCAAGCATAAAGCATAAACAGAAATAAAGATATATCTTGATCTGTAGAATCAATTAGAGATTCCAGAATAAAGATATGTCTTCATCTCTAGATCACTCAGATTCCAGAATCAATCAAGCAGATCATGATCAATCAGAGATTCCAGAAATCAATCAAATATATTCAAGATTGCAAAATTTATTCAAGATTGCAGAACAAATCACCTAAGGAGAGAAAGAGATAATGTGCATCAATCAAAGGATACTTTCAAGACAACAAGATCAGTTAACATCCAAGACTACAAGGAAGAAATCAAAATCAAGGGATGCATTCAAGTTAACGAGATCAGCCAAAGATTCAAGACCACAAGAAGATCATAATACAAAGGAATAAATCGATTTGCTCATGCACATATCTGATATGGACATGACTCAGCAAATCAATCAGAATAAAATCAAGGACTTAATCAAAGATCCTTGATTCAAACTCCCTTGGGTTTCCGTAAAAGAGCAAAGTCCTCCAAAGTTATATAAACCTCTCTTAGCCATAGTTGTGAAGCACGCACTTCACTTGAACTTATATTGTAATCTTCTTTTATCTTTCATAAAACTTTGTACTCACTTGAGTGAACAATTGAAAAGAAAAGAGAAAAGAAGATCTAAGTGTAGGTTATACAAGTAGAGGTTGTGTCAAAGAAAAAGATCTCATTTGCATATCTGAAAGGGCTTTCAATTGTAACCTTTTGTAACACCCAAGTTCTCAACAAGCTCTTAAGGAAACCCAAAGGGGACTGAACGTAGGCACCACATCGGTGTTCCGAACCAGTATAAAACTATTGGCGTCATTTACTTACTGTATTTATTATCTTTGTTTATCTGTATTACTAACTTGCAGGTAAGTCGACTGAAGGAATATTTAATTCACCCCCCTCTTAACTTTAAGAAGGTACTGAAGCAAAACCATGAGTCTGAAATCCCACACTAGGCCCCTGAATTTGTGGCATAACACCAACTGTAATAGGAGAACCTGCAGTGCCCGGACAATTACTAGAATTAGGAACACTATCCAATCTAGGCAATAACCTGATGATAAAAACATGAAGCATCTGAGCAGTGTCTGTAACGACATGAGGTTGAGATGGTTCCCTCACCTCTATCTTCTGCTCAATAACATCGTCAAGCTTAAATACGGTCTCAGGTGATACCTCAGTTGCTCGTCCTTGAGCAGATGTTTCCCCTCTCGCTCGACCACGACTCCTAACTCCACTACATCCCTTGTCTTGCCCATAAACTAGGGCTCTGGCAGTAAGTACGACCTCGCCCTCTGAAGTACTAGCTCTAGTACTCGGCATCTGTGCAGAGAGAATAGATTTAAAGGTATCCAACACTTGATATAAATAATTCACACGAAAGGAATCAAAGGAAATGAATATATCATACTAGTTTGTAGCCTCTCCAAGATAAGTACGGAAGTCTGCGTACCGATCTTGCAAGACTCTACTAGACACCCTGCTCTTTAACTTATGGAGTCGCTAAACCTAGTGTTATAGTACCAATTTGTCACAATCCAAAAGCTGAGGTCATGATGATATACCCCTTGAGAACCCAAAATGGTGTGTAAGCTGAAAGAAATACACATATGAGACTCCCGAAAGGAAGTCAGACCACAAAGGATAAAATACAACAAAGAATTTTCCTAAACATGGTACCTTAAGTATAAAGAGCATCTAATATATTTCTAGAATCTGAAATACATCTCAAATATTCAAAAGGAAATTAAAGACTTAAAATGATATATTGAGATCAATGGCAATCTAGAAAAAGTGATCTCACCACAACTTCAAAAGAGGAAATTTGTTGGATTCAATCAACCACAACAAGGCTCACTTTGACGAGGATCCACATCAAAGGGATAATAGAAGAAAGAGGTGAGTACAATATGCATGTACTCAATAGGCTAGACCAACTAAGCATTAGTAACTAAACAGACTTAAAAAATAAACTATGAAACACTTCCAACTGCCCGCACAAGAGTCTCATTCCGACATCGGTGTCACCAATTTATATAGAATGAAACAAATAAAGTAAACACATAAGGGTAAATCAGTGCGATGCAACAAGGCTATAGATATTTTCCTATTCCATTTGTTGCCTAAAGTTGATTAGGGGAAGCGCTAATTATTTGTATATTTTCTTTAGGTTTTTAAAGTAAAGTTTAGCTAGTCATGGTGATTATGTGAAGACGCTTGTGAAATATCCTTTTTATTTTCCTTTTTGACTAATTACAACATGTTAGAGTAATACTTTAACTGTGAACCTATAGTCAGGCTTCATTTATTCTCCTGATGTTATTCTGACAGCGGCTGATCAACAATGTTATGACAGGTTTCAGAAGATGAAATCACCCTAGTTTCAGGGTGGTAAGATCGGGGATGCTCATGAGTTCTTGACTTTCTGCCAAGAGATGCTTGAAGCTGTAGGTATGGTGGATGCTCGTGGTGTCCAATTTGTTGCACTTCAGCTTTGTGGTTCACGCCAAAGAGTGGTGGAGGACTTTTGTTAGGCCTAGACCAGTTGGATTTCCGCCGACAGAGTAAGATGTGTTTTCTAGTGCTTTTCTGGATTAATTCATTCCTTGGAGTGTGAGAGAGGAGAATCGTCCAAGGTTTGAGAGATTTACTCAAGGCAGTCTATCTATGACCGAGTATGAGGCATGTTTCTGTGAGCTTTCTAGGCATGCTCTGACTATTGTTCCAAATGAAGCAGAGAGAAATTGCAGATTTGTGAGAGTTAACTTTCTCTGTCAGATCTTATGTGTTCAGAGCAACCATAGAGGGGGCTTCCTTCTAATTTATTGTGAGCACCGCCAATGAGGTGGAATTGATGGTTTTAGAAGAGTTTGGGGATCCCGAAAGGGTTTGTTCTTTTGGTCAATTTTCTGGTGCCTCATCTAGAGGCAGAGGTTCGCATTGAGGTAGTGGTTCATTTCAGTACTATGGAACAGTTCATGCTTCAATGCCAGTAGCTGAGGGTGGATAGTTAGCCCGAGGATCTTATGGTTCTGGCCAAGTTGACCATGGTAGTTCATCTGGTTCGCAAAAGTTATATGTGTCGAGATCTTGCTTTACTTGTGGGGATCCAAGTAATATGATGGGACAATGTCCTCTACAAACTCATTCAGGACCTCATCATTCTTATTCAGGGTTGGAGTGTAAGAGGTATTTGTTTTCTAGCTAGGCGCCTTGTTTATTAGGTTGTTTTTTTGGGTACCGTATTGTTAGTACTCACCCCTTGCTTCTATACTTGAGTAGGTTCTGAGCCTAGACCCGTGTGATCTCTTCTTCCTCTTCTCTAGACAGTCGAGGCTCGTTGAAGGATTTGAAAGGTAGTTGTTTGTCATCCTAGTGGGTCCTCTTTTCCTTTTCTTTAATCTTTGTTATACTTTAGAAACAAAGACTGAAACTTGTATTTATCTTTCGAATTCTAGATTTTCATCTGTGGCTTGTACACGTGACAACCAAGTTTTGGGGTATTGTTTAGAATGGATAAGTTTTCCGTCTTTGTTTTGTTCTTGATTTATATTTCCACTTTTCTTTCATTTTCGTTGGGTTGAGTCTGACTTTTCTTGGTGGGAATAGACAACTGACATCACGTTTGTTTTTGGATCGTGAAAATGTTATTATATGAGTTTTTTCTATCAAAATAATTAACATATATTGATTTAATTACTACTATCTTACATTACTATTTATTTTTATGTAATTATATATTTCAGTTGGTTTCTATCACTAACTATATGTGAATTACTTATGAAATCGATTCTTGAAAATGTATAAGAATTATTTTAAAACATAATATAAGATGTTACAACAATTTTAACTCAAGGGACTATTTTTTTTCTTCTACTATTTGTTAGATTATGATCGTCTTTTGATAAAAGCATAACAATAGGTCAATAGCATTTAAATAAACTGAAATAAATGAAAAATAAAAAAATAAAGTTATAAATTTAATTTAATAGTATTATATTTTAAAATATATGTGTAACGCACAGGCACAAATACTTGTGTCTCTTAACAGTAATGTAATTCCAAGAAACATATATCTGTTCTACACTTTTATATGAGAAAGCCAAACCTGTTTTCATATTTAGAATAAAAAATTCTTTCTTTTTTTGTAAACATTCGAATTATAAGGGTCATACTGGGCCAAACATTTTTTTTTCATCTTAGCAAAAATCTTTCTCATCTATGGTTAAAGTTTTTTATGTCAGGTTTGAAACAATAATGGGTAAATATTTTAAACGAAATAACCATAAATACAAAAATAACGAGATAAAAAGGAATAAAAAGTATTTTATTTGTTAGTTTTTACCTTTTAAATAAGTTAGTATATTTCTCAAAAAAATTGAATAGACATAGAGAAACAAATGACAAAAAAAAAACATATCTAAACAATAAACAAAAATAAAAACAAAACAAACGAAATGTGAGCAATTCAAAAGGCATGCTCATTTAGATGCCTACCTTTCCACTCAAACTAATAACTAAAATAATTTTATTCTTTTTTGAGAAAATCTTATTTGAATTTAGGTGTGTATCGAACTTTTGACTTGCTTTCTATATTAGTTTATTGATTAATAACAAGAAAAATACCTGAGACTTATTTTGACTTCTATTTGACGCAAGGAAAAACTTATGATTTGTTCTATTCCGTCATTACTCTATCACTTTGTCATGGAATATATCTTGCCATTTGGACATGGAAAGTAGCGAATTCATTTAGCCGATTAAAATTGGATGATAAATTTACCTTCTTTGAATTGTTTGAGTAACTTAAAAATGGCCAAAAGTTGCAGCAATACAATTGAACAACATGCATTAATAAAAAATCCCCATTTATGAATAGAAAAACCCAGCTCAAAATTATGAAAAATCGAGAAGAGACAACGAGAGTTAAATAAATCAGAGCAGCAACATACCAAGAATCATAAATACATTGTTGATGTTTCAGTAGATCCAAGTGGATTTTGTTCAAATGTAGCTTAGATGACTTTGCATTCATCGGATAAAGAGAGAAATCAGATGCATATCAGGTGGGTTTTGTTCAAATGCAGCTCAAATGAGCTATCGTTTGTCGGTGTGAGAGAGGGAGGGTTAATGCCTATCAAGTTAGTTTTGTTAGAAAATGTAGCTCAGATCAATGAGCTTGTTCTTCAAGATAGAGGCAGGGAAGACTTGAGCTTGTTCTTCAAAGAGAGAGAATTAAAATGAAATACCCGAATTGCCCCTTTTAGTAGTGAACTCTCTGTTAATCTTTTTTGGATCTGTTAGTTAAAGGATTAAAATCACTCACTTGATATAATTGAAGGTTAATAGTTCTAAGTTAGATAACACAAGGACGAAAATAAGAATATAGCCTTAACACATGGACTAAAAATGTCGTTTTCCCTAAGAGAAAAGAAAAGATGTTTAAGAGAAACAATCTTTTATATATATATATAGTCAAGAAAATAAAAGTTTTTTAGTTTGTGTTGAAGAAAAACGTGATGGACAACATATGTGGAAGAGAGTAAAATTTGTTATAAGTGTCTATCATGAGTTATAAAGAAGCAGGTTATTCTTGGGTATTCAGTTTTTGCTATCTCCTCCTATTTTTATTCAACTCTTTCATTATTATTAGTGGTTTGTAATTTTATTAAGATAAAGCTAATATAATCAATTAGTTTGGTAAAGTATCTAGGTTGTTACAATATGAACATGATTTATGATCAACACTGCCATCCGTCACACACAACTCTATTAACGGTTGTGGTGATAACATTTATGTTCATTCTATCATTGATCGGTGAAAATGACGAAGCAATCATTAAATTCTTCTCTAAACTTCTTACCCTTATTAGATTACTACTTTTGCTCATAATTTTAAATTTCATCATTCAACATCTGACTCTTTCGTTAAGAGTGGTGAGCCAAATTCGATTCATCGAGCTATTGGTTCCCCGGTTTGTGTTGATGGAGGTGATATTAGCGATGATCGGAAATATGGCAAAGTAACCACGGAATGTATATCACAACTTCTTATTTCAGTTGGATTACTCATTTTGTCTATAATTTTACTTTTCACAATTCAATTTATGTTATCTGATAGCAGCATTTTTGTTTCAAGTATTTTTCGAGTGGTGAGCCAAATTCTATTCATTGTGCGAGTGGTTCCCCTGTTGGCATTGCTCTTGTTCTTCTTCTTGATCTGTTTCTTCTGTATAATCGATTTTGAATCTTTGGTGGTGATGAAGATTGAAGTAACGAAAATGAATCATAAACATATTTAGAATTTAAATTGGACGGATTAAGAGGTTGACGTTCAGGATTCTAACACAAGCCATTTTGATCGAATGAATTCAGAGGTTAGAGTTTGAGATTCTAACGTAAGCCATTTGATTTATACGATTTGAGATCTATTATTTTATGTTTTTTCAAATATACTAGTTGAGATGCACGTACATTGCACGTGAATGTCAAACCATGTAGTACATTATTTTTAATAGAAATGTTCATTCCGTCATTGATCGGTGTAAATGGCGAAGCAATCATTGCATTCATCTTTGAACTCTTTGCCCCAATTAGATTAATCCTTTTACTTATAATTTTAGGTTTCACCATTCAATTTCTCTCATCTGATTCTTTCGTTTTGAGTGGTGAGCCAAATTCGATTCATCGAGCTATTGGTTCCCCGATTGATGTTGATTTAGTTCGTCTATTCATTTTCCTCTTTACCAAACAAAAAATAGAGGAACAACCAACTCTATTCAACTTCACTCATCCTGTCAACATGAACGTGATGGACAATCAAGGTCACGGTCCTTCACAAATGGCCTTATTAGCGGTGGTGGTGGTAATATCAGTGATGATCGATAAAAATGGAGAAGCAATCACCGAATGTATATCACAATTTCTTACCCAGATTGGATTACTCCTTTTGTCTATTACTTTACCTCTCACAATTCAATTTCTCTTATCTGATAGCAACATTTTTGTTTTGAGTATTATTTTCGAGTGGTGAGCCAAGTTCTATTCATCCTGAGAGTGGTTCCCCTATTGGTGTTGCTCTTGTTCTTCTCCTTGACTTGTTTATTTTGTATAATCAATTTTTGATCTTTGGTGGTGGTGTGTGAAGTAACGAAAATGAATCAGAAACAGATTAGAATTTAAATTAAATGGACTAAGAGGTTGTCGTTCAAGATTCTAACACAAGATGCACGTGCAACGCACGTGAAAGTCGAATCATGTAGTACATTATTTTTTTAACAAAGATATTCATTCTATCATTGATGGGTGAAAATGGCGAAACAATCATTGAATTCATAAATGAACTTATTACCCATATTAGATTAATCCTTTTGCGTATAATTTTAATTTCACCATTCAATTTCTCTCATCTGATTCTTTCGTTCTGAATGGTGAGGAAAATTTGATTCATCGAGCTATTGGTTCCTCGGTTGGTGTTGATTTAGTTCTTCTACTCATTTTCCTCTTTACCAAACAAAAAAAAAAATAGAGGAACAACCAACTCTCTTAAAATTCACTTATTCTGTCAACATGAACATGATGGATGATCAAGGCTGCGGTCCATCACATACGACCATATTAGCAGCGGTGGTGGCGATATCAATGATGATCGGTAAAAATGGCGAAGCAATCACCGAATGTATATCAAAACTTCTTACCCCAATTGGATTACTCCTTCTGTCTATAGTTTTACTTCTCACAATTCAATTTCTCTTATCTGATACCAGCATTTTTGTTTTGAGCATTATTTCGAGTGGTCAGTCAAATTCTATTCATTTTGGGAGTGGTTCCCCTGTTGGTGTTGTTCTTTTTCTTCTCCTTGATATGTTTCTTCTGTATAATCGATTTTTGATCTTTGATAGAGTAGCTTGATAATGGGTCTTACGACTGCATGAGAATCGTAAAATAGTTTGGGGTAGGACAGCTTCTGTGTCTGATAGATGTGGAATTGATGTTATTAGACTTGGACCCTTAATTCTTACCCCATACAGAGTAGACCAGAAATCAATGTTAAAACCCATGGTCCAAGTTGTTTGTTCGTGTTGTATAACTACTGTGTAGAAAGTTGATTGTGCTGCACCAACAAAGCTCATCCATATAGTCAATTCGATAACTGTGTTGGATATTTTTTCAAAGTGTAATAAACCTGAAAAATTCCAGTGTAAGCTTGTGTGTGTTATGTGGAGATTTCTCCTCAGAAACAATAGTTAGTTCCTTTATAGATTACTAGAGGAACTGCATAATTCTTGCAAGTCTTACGTTTGAACGTTTGTTTTGTTGAGAACATAATTTCATGATTCATGAAGCTAATGTTGTACCGGAAGAGTTTTGACGATGATGCACCATATTGACCACGTAATGCAGCTAGCAGCAGTGAGGATCGAGCCTTTTAACCAGTTCTCGTGGATAACACCATTTTCTTTGTGGATGTAGATGAGAGGATGTCCTAAGCTTTTCACAATGTCATGCTCATAACCCCAACCAAGAAAACCAATTTTGCCCATTAGCTATTTGAAATAAGATAACTTTACCACATACTAAATTTACTACTTCAATGAACAACCTCCGATAAACAGAAAGAAAACAAAGTTGATAGCAAAGGTCTATCTCATCAGATTTAAGTTAGCTGCTAAAATGGCAGACTAGTTGTGTTTCCAAAACTGAATTTACGTTTTTCAGCATTCTTCAGTTACTTTATTTTTTTCATTACAAAAGTTAATTTTATGACATTGTTACAACGAATTGAAAGTTGGATGCAGACTATGAGTAGTAACTTTGGCCTTGTCTTTCTGCAAAAATCAACAAAAATATCAGAAAAACTGCATTTATGCATATTTTTGCATTGGAGATTACTTTGTGATTTACCTTTCAAGAAAATAGGCAAAGGGTAGCATAACAAACATAAACAGTGTCTTGGATGCTTTCTCATTTTTAATACTTTCTCATTTCCTTATCTTTAATGTTTTCTCATTTCCTCTTCTCATTATAGGAAAAATATGAAGAAATATTACGGGAAAAAGCAATGTCTCAAACCGATATTGATCAATGTGAAGCATATTACCAAGCTGTGGGGGAGAAAGGAAAAGAAGAATATACGATCTTGGATCTGAAGCAAAAAAGTACTACGGGAAAGATCTTTGTGTCTCATCATTATTACCACCTTCATTTTCTCAATCAATACCGACAACAAATATTGATGAGTTTGTAAAGAAAATGATGCCTCCACTTACTAATCATCTTGTTCATGTTATACTTGAGAGGGTACAAGCAGTGATTACTCCCGTTAGCAACACATCGGTTGTGACACACATAGTGCCTCCAGCTACTACTAATGTGGACGAGGCCGATCCCTCAGTTTCAAGTGATGATCATATTCCTTAGTCTCCCGCAACTTTAACTTTTGATATTGTCAAGTCTTTTTGAAAACTACAAATTATGTAGTAACATTTTTTTATGAACGTAGGTTCATTTAAGATTAGTTCTTAGATTGCTTTGAATATTTTGAACTAAAAATTATGTGGTTTTGATTTTGCTATTTATATATTTTTAATCGTCTATGAGTATTATTTTATATGAATGTTGATTATATTTGGAGTATTTAGTAATTTGCTTTTAATTTATATCAGCATTTTGTATATTTAAAATAAACTAATCAAATAATTTTAAAAGAAAAAGTTTAGCAATAAATTTAGCGACTATTTGGTCATTTCTATCAAAAGAATGTTGGCGACGGACTATTAAGCGCTAAATATGCTGGCTTAAATGATGAAATATGTTGCGACAGACTAGCGACCAAAATTTTGTCACAAATTTATCCGAAATGACGAAATGCTGATATAAATTAGCAACAAAACTATATAATATAATGACGGATTAGTCCGTCACCAACAAGTGGCGACGGATATAATTCGTCACTAAGACGTCGCTAAAAGTGTGACGGAACTCATTTTTCGTTGCTAAGAGATTATTAACGAGCGAAATAGTAACAACCAACAATCCGTCGCGAATTCGTCGCTAATCATGGTTAGTGACGGAATTTCATAGATTAGCGACATATTCTATCGGTCGGTAAATGTTGTTTTTATTTTTGTAGTGGGTGGTGATGATGAAGATTGAAGTAACATAAATGAATCAGAAACATATTTGGAATTTAAATTGGATGGATTTAGAGGTTGATGTTCAGGATTCAAACACAAGGCATTTTGATTTATTGGATTCAGAGGTTGGAGTTTGAGATTCTAACATAAGGCATTTAATTTATATGATTTGAGATCTATTATTTTACGTTTTTTAAATACTCTAGTTTAGATGCACATGCATTGCAGTTGAATGTAAAATCATGTAGTACATTATTTTTTTAACTAATGTAAATATTATTAAACTAACAATTTAAGTAATCGATAACAAAAGGAGTAAGAAATATATATGTTTCTATTAATAATGAATGCACTTTCTTATATTTACTTATTGTGTGCATACCAAAAGATGTGATATCAATATCCCAAAAACATTTATATCTTGACTTTTTTCTCCTTTTAAAATTAATTGTGGTGTGTAAAAATAAAAAAGTCACTCTTAAATCTATTAATTAATTACACCTCTTAAATATACTTTAATTTCCCCTCCCTTCCTTGTAATTCTTTGCTTCATATATTGTTGTTGTATTGTTGGAGTATCTTACAAGTTACACCATTGATGTTATCACAATATCTCAAATATATCAAGTCAAATCAATATCACAATCATCTCGACACTTCAACACTCAATTAATATGAAATGTATGCAATGCAAGTAGGGGCGAAAAATCCATGTCGGATAGTTAAAGTTCATATACTTTTCGGAACAATTTTCCATCTACTTGATACTTGCTGAAATCATTTTCCATTGACTTCGCAATTCGCATGATGTCAATTTTCCAAAACCATTTCTCCTCTGCATTATTAGAATAAGAATTTTGTAAATCAGCTCAGTGGCCACCATTCACCAATAATTATCATGTATCGATAAAAAATTTATGAATATATATGAAACTAGTATTAGTTTTCCGGGATAAACGATTATTTCTTGATATAAATTGAATGTTCTAGAGTCATGTATCTTAGTGAATCACTCATGTAATTATACAATTAACCATCAGTATATAACATTGTTGTTTAGGCAATTGCTTAAAATTAAGATGATCAATCTTTATTGTGATTTAATCTAAGCACAATAGGAAAATTAATCTCTGCAAACTATTTTGATGAATGCTATCTGTAAAGCTATGTACGTAGATTTTTCACTTCTCCTCTATACCCTTCTTCGAACCAGGGAGTCAATTCCGAGCCATTATCTCAATTAAAAATGAAGGTAAAATTTTGAAGTTTGTGTATTATTATTGGACATTGATATGACGGGGATGGTAAAATAAGTGCATCTAGTTAACATCATTCAAAAGAAACAAATAACTATAGTATAACTTCTTATTTTGGGTATATTACAAGCAACTATTACATTGAGTTATATTTGAACACTGTAGATTTAAAAATAATAGAAAGTAATCAATACATTATCGCCAATCATTGTATCCTTTAAATTAACTAGTTTTAAAGAGTGCATTGATGAATTCCTTTTCTGGAATTGGAATTTGGCAACTGGAAGTATTAACCCTTGTTGTCACCTCTTGAGTTTCAGGCATCGACATTAACACAGTACATGAATCTTGCTAAATAAAAAGATAATCGAGTAGTTGACCTAACGTCCATTCTGTTACAGTATTCTTTATTAAATACTTGTGCAAAAAGTCTCTAGCGATCTCAAAAACATTATTCGAAATCTTATGGTCTTAATCATTCATAATTTTCTTTTGCAAACCTTTAGTGTCACAATGAATCCAAATGCGATCTCTAATCATTATCTCTGCCACAGTGCACCCTAGCGACCATATATCATAAGATTTGGTATTAATACCACACAACAAAGATTCTGGAGATGCGTAAAGTAAAGTTCCTCCGTTGCTCAACGAAATTCCAATCATATATGTCTTTCTATCACGAACTTTCAACGACAATCCAAAGTCAGCCAACTTCAACTTGTGCACTCCCACCACATTCATTATTGAAAATCAAAATATTAGCAGATTTAATCTCACTATGAACTCATCCTTCCTTATGAACATGTTGAATACCCTTTAAGAGTTGATATGTATAGAATTCCCTTTAAGAGTTCATTCATCTCTTGTAATTGTTGATCAAATCGTGGATCAATCCACCAGATGCATATTCAAGAAACATATTATAAATTAGAATATTATCATTGTCAATGCTAATGTATGTTCAAAAGAATTGAACAACTTAAATACAACCTTTGCGGGTTTTCAAGATTATTGCTTCTTTTTGGAGTGAACTCGAACGATTATGATCAGCACATTTAATAGCAGCAACAGAAGCACATAACGAAGAAGGATCAGTCTTTGCAGCATAATAGATTTTCCGTAAGAGCCAGCATCAAGAAAATGAATCTTAAACTATTTTCACTTTCCTCTAACTAATTTGTAATTGAATGATTGTGAAAATAATAAACGGTAACGACTGTTTTTTTTTAACAAGAAAATCCTCCAATCCTAACTTGATGTGGAGAAGGTTTCTAAAAGTTGATAGATTGCCTTTTTTGGGTAATTTTTATTTCCAAATTCCATACGAATAAGGTAATTTTCTGAATTCCTAATTGCAACAATTAGTTTAAGGCTAATTAGCATTATAAAATTGGTCATAAAAACGACACTATAAAATCCAAGTGTTAAGAATATGCAAACATAATGACAAAATTTCAATAGAGAAAAAGAACATTATCATTAAAAGGAGATGAAGTATGACATGCATATTATACAAAACTTTTTCTTTGGATTTCAAGTGGCTGGAGTAGATATTATTCTTACAACAGAGGCCTCAAACCATTGGCCGCTTGAAAAATCAAAGAAAACAATAGCTAAAGATCAGGTCTAGGAGGGTTTGCCTATCTTTTGACGATTCTCGGCTCGATCAAAGCATTTGGTGGACCCCACAATGATTAATAGTTAGCTGATGATCTTGAAGATCCCTATAAGTCGATAGGAAACGCGAAAACAATGAGCTCCACAAAACTTCCTGCATCTCATTATCTTATCGGAGGAGCTGTGAAGTTATTGGCTGATGTTTGCATAGCTCATCACTCAAAAAATCTATAATGTCCTTAACCGGTGTTGCAAACAAAATGAATTATTCTCGAACCTTCTTTATGGTAGTTATAACGGCTCTAAATATAGCGCATGAACCTTAATACAATTTTGTTATGAAACAGGAAAACCTAAGAAAATGTCACATTACAGCTAAAGGGTGATGACAACAATCAGTTGGGAGAAAGAATTCTCCGAAACATCAAGGAGCGGTGTTCCTTTTCTCTGCTCTCAAAATCTAGGGCTTCCATTAGAATATCAACGATACATTAGCACCCTCATGGATGGATGTCTATCATGAGGTATGCAAGAAAGATCAGGATTTAATAGCCCTCCATTGAGTATATTGGAACTACTCTTTCTTTGGCTCCACTGAATCCTACAACTTGTTTATATATAAGGTCTTGAATTATAGGAAAGTATTCACTTACTCTTGTTCTCTCACCATATTCTTAATCTTCTTCTATGACAAACACTAATGTCAAATGCATCTCGGCCCTCGAATGGACATCCTCCACTATGGAATATTAATCATTAGGCTACCACCATCTATTCTATTCTTACTAGGGTAAATATGCAAAGAAAAGTAGAAAGTTCCACCTATTCAACCAGTGGAGGCATTGGACACGACTAAACTTTGAGTGGGTGATGATAAATATAAAGGGGGATCTCGATAACAAACCTAGTATCTTCAACCACCTTATCGTGGTCATCTCCCTGATGATAAAAAGTTGGAGAGTAATATTAGCAATAAAAAATTGCTTATCGACTCTATTAAAGGTATCATTGGTGGGAGACTTTCCTCAGGGGAGCTTGAATCGATGCAACCTCTTAAGAATAATTATTATTATTAAAAGATGAGGCTGATATATATGAGATACGTCGATGGTACTATGAGGATGCAGAAGAATATGAGGGAAAAGGTAAGACTAACTTACTAAGATTCATAGAAAATGGATGAAAGAACACAACACTTTCTAATTTTACTTTTTGAGTATATATTCCCATCTAAGATTAGTGATGATTTGAATTGTAAAAGGATAATCATTACAAAGGGTAATCATCATTAAGGTAAGTTGTAAGGTCTCTCCCAATCCTTCCTGATTTCAAATAAAACCTAACACCAGTGGCGGCCATCATGACAAAAACCACCGCCGGTGGGATTTTTCCACCGGATGAATTTCCACCTCTCCCCATACACGACAAACCTGGAGCACAACCAACCCTTCTAGAACCAAAACCTACCCAATATGCAAAAATCCTTAACCCAAAACCCACTACTCCCTTGATTCCTAAAGTTCCCCCTAAACCAGTAATAATTATTCATGGAGAACCCAGCATTACGTGGAAAACATCGGAAGTCAAATCGCTCATTGCCCAAGAGAATCTGCAGTATGCCATTATTGGCAAATTTTCATATGGAAAACCGGAGATACAAGAATTAAGGAGATCGATACCAAGACAATGTGGAATCAAAAGTGAATGTACAATAGGAGTTCTAGACACGAGGCACATTCTAATAAGACTTACTACGATGGAGGATTATGTGCATCTATTATCAACAACGGCATTCTATATTAAGGCGAAGGAAGACTATTGGCAGATGAGAACGCTTAAATGGGATACATGGTTTGAATCGGAGGTCGAAACTACCATTGGTGTAGCATGGATTTCTTTCCCATATCTTCCACCAAACTTCTTTGCCAAGGAAGCAATCTTCTCGATAGCTAGTGCAGTTGGAAAACCTCTTACTGTGGATATGGAGACAAAGAATCAAAACAAGCCAAGCTGCGCGCCAGAGTCAAAATTGAAGTGGATCTGACGGCAAGGCTTCCCCAAAGAGTAAAAATAAATGAGGAAGGTGATATCACGGGACATATCAAAAGCAAGTGGATTAAGATTCAATATGATTATTTACCAAAGTACTGTAATGAGTGTTGCCTACAAGGGCATGATGAACACAATTGTTGGGCACTACACCGAGAAATGTTGGATGTAAGGGATGTACGGGATAAAGCTGATGGGCAAAAGAAAGAAACGGAGAAACTTGGTACAACAACTGAGCAAAGACGAATACTAGCAAGTGGAACGGTTGTTGGGAACAAAGAAAATAAACAAGAATGGATGGTAAGCAGAAGAAATAAGTATAAGAGAGATAAAACGGGGTGCATTGAAGGTGAAATAGACTATCATGAAGGAAATACCTTTGACGCACTAAGAGAGGATGATGAGACTGATCCAGCAGACAAACTGGACAAAATTATTGAAGTGGGCACAAAAGAATGGGTTAATAAAACCTTTACAGAAAGTAGGAATACATGTGATCAACAAGCAAAGGAAAAACAATGTAAAGAAAAGGCAAGGAAACCTAATAAGCAGAAAGAGAACGACGTGGAGAGTGGACTTACACAAAGCCTGGATCATGAAGAGTATGTCAATCAAGGGGAGGGAATAGAATTGAAAGGAGCAGAAGATGCAGGGAAAAATAAAGGGACAATAGTAGTATATGAAATGAAGAATGAAGAAGTTCTACCTCTAGCCTTTCATGATAATCACAGTGGTGGTGAGGAACAGGGGACCAATCAGGATAAGGGAGAATTAATGACGAATATCATTCATAAGGTTGCAATAGAAGGGGACTTATCGCCTAAGTATGTAGGCAAACTAAAGGATACACATATTAGACAGAAAAATAACAGTGTTAAAGATAATGTAGGGGCGCAGGCCTCATCCAGGCAATCAAAGAGAGTGATTATAAAAAAACTCTGAGTATCAATGAGATCTCTAATATGGAATATTAGGTCGGTAAATACTCACAAGGCGTTTACTAGGCTTATTCAGATGCATAAGAGACACCAATACTACTTTGTGGGATTAACGGAACCGTTTGAAGATAGACAAGGCCTGGAAGACTATAAGAGGAGATTGGGAATGCAATATGCAGTGGAAAACTCTAATGGGAAGATTTGGGTTTTCATAGACGGGGCCATGGAGTATGAGATTATGCGTGATGAAGAACAAATGCTAACTATAAAAATTAGTAATACAGTAATGGGTACGGATGTAATGATCTCGATGGTATATGCCAAGTGTAGTCAAGGGGAGAGGTTAAGTCTACGGGAATCAATTGTTGATTTAACTAACACAGTAAACATTCCTTGGGTAATAGGAGGGGATTTCAATGTTATTTGCAATGAAAGTGAGAAATTTGGGGTCGAGCAGTCACGGAGGAGGAGGTAAGGGATTTCAATCACTGCTTGAATGTTTGTAATTTGGAGGATAGAGGTTTCAGAGGAAGCAATTATACTTGGTGGAATGGCAGAACTAACGAGAAGTGTATTTTCAAAAGATTGGATAGAGTACTAACTAATGATAAGGTACAAGATATCTTTCAAGTCCTAGAAGTAGAACACATGGTGAGAAGTGGATCAGATCATGCACCCCTATCAGTAACTTTCAAATCCAGCAAGGAGAAGGTGACCAAACCTTTTAGGTTCTTAAACTTTTGGCTAAAGGAGAGATCTTTCATGGAAGTGGTGAAGAATAATTGGAAGGCGGATTTCGAAGGTGATCTTTTTATCTTGTTTCACCATAAGCTTAAAAGAGTCAAAAAGGCCTTAACGCAGTTGAGTAAGGAAACATTTGGCAATATATTTCAAGAAATTGTCACTCTTGAGAAAATCATAAAGGTAAAGGAGGCTCAATTTGAAAGGTTCCCAACGACAGAGAATAGGGAAATATTGCATCGCGCTCAAGCAGAACTAAAAAATCAACTCAATAGGGAGAAGGAATTCTGGAAACAAAAAGCGGGAATGGATGGTTTAAAGAAGGGGAAAGAAATACTAAGTTCTTTCATACACTGATCAAGGGCAGAAGAAGCAGGTTACGGGTGAATAGAATTCAAAATGAGAAAGGAGATTGGATGGAAGAACAGAAAGATATCGCCGAGGCAGCAGTGAATTTTTATGTTAATCAGTTCACAAGACAAGAAGGGGCAATAGAAGAATTTGGAATGCTGGAGGAGCTGCCAAGGGTTATCACCAGTAATATGAACGAGGAAATGGAAGCCATGCCAACTATAGCTGAAGTAATGAGGTCGGTCATGGGACTAAACAAAAATAGTGCCGGAGGACCAGATGGGATGACAAGAGCTTTTTATCAAAGCTCTTGGGAAATAATCAGGGAGGATATCCACAAAATGGTTAAGGCCTTTGTATGTGGTGCTGACCTACGGAGGTATATCACTCACACTAATTTGGTTCTCATACCAAAAAAGATGATTGTCAACACATTCTCGGACTTGAGGCCTATATCATTGAGTAATTTTGTGAATAAAATCTTCTCAAGGATAATTCATGAAAGAATTAAAGTAGTACTCCCACGAATTATATCTCTGGAGCAAGCAGGATTCATATAGAGGAGGAGTATAGCGGAGAATGTATTGGTGGTATAGGAAATAGTGGCGGAGATAAGGAAAAGAGGAAAAACACCTAACATGGTCATTAAGCTAGATATGATGAAGGCATATGACAGAGTAGAATGGTTATATCTTACCAGAGTACTGAGAAGATTGGGATTTGGAGATAGAATCATAGATATGGTGTATAGACTGCTACAATTGGTACTCGATTTTATTGAATGGGCAGCCAAAAGATTTTTTAAACTCTTCTAGAGGTCTTAAACAAGGGGATCCACTTTCTCCCACTTTGTTTATACTGGCAGCAGAAGTCATGTCTAGATACCTAAATGTTATCATGCAGAAGAAGGAATTTAAATGATTTAGCATGCCTAGGGGAAGCCTCAAGTTAAATCACATGGCCTTTGCAGATGACAAGATCATCATGTGCAAAGCAGATGTAGGAACAATGAAGTTGATTAGTGATACTCTTAGAGAATATGAAGAGATATCAGGGCAGAAGGTGAATAAAGATAAAAGTGCTATTTATTTACATCATAAAGTGTCCGGAGGGGAAGCAGTTGTGGCTGAAGTGGCAACTGGGATTTTGAGAAAGGAATTTCCTTTCAATTACCTAAGTTGTCAAATTTTTTATAAAAGGAAATAAAAGGCATATTACCAACCTTTAATTCAGAGAATAGGGGAGAAAATTCAAGGCTGGAAGGGCAGACTTTTGTCATATGGAGGAAGGGTGATCCTGATAAAACATGTTTTGCAAAGTACTCCAATTCATTGTTTGTCAGTCATGAATCCCCCTATTAATGTACTAACCCAAATAGAAAAAATGTCGGCTCAATTTTTTTGGAGTAGTTGTATTGGAGGAAGAGGGAGGCACTGGAGTAGATGGAGGAATTTATGTTTACCTGAGGTAGAGGGTGGACTGGGTTTTAGACAAATGAAGGATATATCCATGGCTCTTTTTTGCAAGTTATGGTGGAATTTTAGAACTAAAAAATCTATTTGGAGTGATTACATGAAGAATAAATACTGCAAGAGGAATCATCCTAATGTAGTAATGTGGAAGATTGGGGGAGGAGGATCACAAGTCTGGAAGAAAATGTTACACGATAGAGAACTAGTAGAACCTCAAATCTTGTGGCAAATAAGGAGAGGATCTTCGTCACTATGGCATGATAATTGGATAGGGCTGGGAGATCTTTATACAATCACAGGGGAAGATTTTGAGTGGGATAACATATATGAGAATATAGAAGATATTACCAATGGGGGTGAATGGAATGAGGAAGTAGTTAGGGAGATACTTCCAACTGAACTGGCAGAGCATATTATATGTAACATTAAACCACCCTGAGGGAGAAATGAGAATGATAAACCATGCTTGATGTTAGAAACAAAGGGAATTTTTTCAGTCAAGTCAGCCTGGTATTACATTAAGACAAAAAGAAGAGCCTAATCGAATATATAAAAGGATATGGATCAAGGGTATACCTTTCAAAATAGCCTTTCTAATGTGGAGACTTTGGAAGTTTATGATACCAGTGGATGACAGAGTAAGGATATGGGGCATTGCAGGCCCATCCAGGTGTTGGTGTTGTGTACAACCTGATCAAGAGACACTGTCACATGTGTTCTGAAGATCAAATATTGCTAATAGGATATGGTCCTACTTTTCCTCTTTTGCAGGTATCAATATAGAAGGAATACTTTTAAGGGAAAGCATCATAAAATGGTGGGGAGCACAATTCAGGACTGATATAAAATCACATTATAGAGCATTACCAGGCTTTATTATATGGGAATTATGGAGAAGAAGGAACAAGAACAAACATGAAGGGAAGGGCATATCACTACCAAGAATTATTCATAATGTTACCAGAAACATGTATATTTTGATTAAGGTAAGAAGGCCCCATATGAATGTACCAGGAAGGTGGGCAGATATGCTAGAGGAATTGGAGAAGAATAGGATAATCATGAAGACCATAATGGTTAAGTGGGAATACCCTCCTGAGGGTTGGGTTAAATACAATACGTATGGAGCATTTAGAGGAAATTCAGGAGTAAGTTCCTATGCTTTCTGTTTAAGGAATGATAGAGGAGATATCTTATATGCAGAAGGAGCAACTATCGAGAGTACTACAAGTATAGTGGCAGAAGCTAAAGCGGTCCTAGAAGCAAGAAAAACATTGTAAGCAGCAAAACCACAACCAAGTTATCATGCAAAAAGACTCGATGCTAATGAACAAAGTGCTAACAGGAGAGTGGGCACTACAGTGGAACATAGCAAATACAGTTGAGGAAATAAAAACATGTCTTGAAGGAAAACAACTAAATTTCCAACATATAATGAGGGAAGGGAATCATTTAGCGGATTACTTAGCAAATAAGGCCATTGAAGAAGGTAATTGCATATACACAAGTTTTCAAAACATGGATATAAGAGGGAGGAGAATAATTAACAGTGACAAATTAAACACCCCATAATTGAGAGTATCACCATAGTGGGAGAATGGGGAAGGGAAGGCTACAACAACACATATACAACATTTGCACTGAAAGAAGGAGACGACAAAAATGTGAAATGCTTTATAGCCGAGGCTATTCCAGCCAGCAAAATCGAATCGGCAAAAAGTGGGATCTAAGGGAACATGGGAAGTGTAAACCTGGAAGACATCTTAAACATTGTCCAGAGGAGGCGGATTGAAGCTGTAATTCAATCAAGCACCACCTGCAAATCAGATGGTATAAGACAACAAACATGGATGAAAGAAGAATCGGAAATTGTTTGGAAAACAAACCTTGGCGCAAGATGTCGTCCGTCAGACTGGATCCAACATACAGGGAGAATCATCCCCATCACCAGGGAACACAACTACATAAGGGGAAGATTTTAGAACAAGGAGTTTGAAAGCAAAAGAGAGCGAGATGAAAAGTATTCTTACTATTGTAGCTGAGAGCAAGAATGCAATCCAGAGCAGGAGGAGTCGCAAATGGTGGTTCAACCACGACGGGAGTGTTGCAGTTGGGCGGAATCGAAGAGATGATAAAAATGGCAATTAGGAAACCTAAGCTAATGGAAAGTGATGAGTTGGGAGAAATACAAGGACAATGTTCGTAATAGGCCCTTTTCTTTACTATTTGCTTTATTAATTCTCTGTCTGTTTGGACTTGGGCATTAGGCCCAATGATGTAACTCTTTTTTTCTATCAATGAAACTGAAAAGTTAACCAAACAAATATTATAACAAGCATTACTGGTTTTCTCATTTGTTTTGTACAGCATATGCTGCCAGCATTTTACATGTGTTGTAGTGAAATAATAAGCAAATGGGAGGAGATTGTTCCAAAGGAAACATCAACTGAGATCGATGTATGGCTAAACCTTGAAATAATGACCAACGAAATCATTTCTCGCACAACATTTGGGAGTAGCTATGAAGAAGGAAGAATAGTATTTGAACTTCAGAAGGAACAAGCTGAGAATGTAATGGAAGTAGCACGCTCAATTTATATACCTGGATCTAGGTTCTTGCCAACAAAAAGAAACAAAAGAATGTTGGAAATTGAAAAGGAAATTCAAACAACAATTAGGTGTATCATTGACAAAAGATTGAGGGCAATGGAAGGAGGGGAGACTAGTAAAGATGAATTATTAGGCATATTACTTGAATCCAATATGAGAGAAATTGAACAATACGGAAGCAAAGATTTTGGAATGACAACAATTGAAGTGATTGAAGAGTGCAAGTTATTCTATTTTGCTGGACAAAAGACCACTTCAGTGTTGCTCGTCTGGACAATGATTTTGTTGTGCCTACATCCAGAGTGGCAAGTACGTGCCAGAGAGGAGGTGTTGCAGGAATTTGGAAATGATAAACCATATTTGAAAGGATTAGGTCGCTTGAAAATAGTGACCATGATCTTGTACGAGACGTTAAGGCTATTCCCCCCATTGCCAATATTTGGTAGAACGAATAAAGAAGAAGTGAAACTGGGGGAGCTAAATCTACCAGCTGGAGTGATACTCATAGTACCCGCAATCTTAGTACATTATGATAAGGAAATATGGGGTGAAGATGCAAAGGAATTTAAACTAGAAAGATTTAATGAAGGAGTGTCAAAAGCAACCAAAGGAAAATTCTCTTTTATCCCATTTGGAAGGGGGCCTCGAATTTGCATTGGACAAAACTTTGCGATGATGGAAGTAAAAATGGCATTAGCAACGATACTACAAAGGTTCTCCTTCGAACTCTCTCCATCATATACACATGCTCCATTTGCAGTAGTGACTATTCATCCTCAGTATGGTGCTCCTCTGCTTATGCACAAACTCTAAAATGATATTTTACATCATTAGTGTTGTATGATCGATACTAATTTGTCACATGATGACTGAAGTCATGCTTCGAATTTAAATGTTCAACATTAAATTGCAACTTGGTTAACATTATCAAAATTTATTGGTCAACTAAAAAAAAAAGGTCTCGCCCAATCGTTGAGCTTCGCGTACTCTACCTACAGATTCAGAGAGATGTCATCTAAATGACTTTTAAGGGTAATCACTGATAGCATAATGTCATGATATTTTTTTAAAAATAACAAGAGTCTTTGATTGCTCTCTCGACTAAAACAAACAATTCTTTCACTTTCCAAATATATTTCATTAAGTATACAAAAAGTGGGGGACTATCTATATGGAAAACAAATTGAGCTTGGGGGGTGGTCTAATGGGGTTCAACACATTGAAACATGTTTAAATAGAATCAGGCTTGATGAATCAGAGAATTTTGACTCATTTAAGGCTACTTATTTCACCAAAAAATGTCTTCAATGTCACTTTATGTATATTTCTAATGCTAAAGTGTTGATTTGACTCTAAAAGGCCCAAGGACAAGGAAAAGACAAAATCACGAAAAAGCCAAGAATATAGAAAAACAAAGAAAAAGTGAAGATGATGCTTTCCAATAAAGATTGGAAACTCGCCAAAGTATCAAGACCTCACTAAATGTGACTAAGACTTCAAAAAGCTCAAACTAGGTCGGCATGAAAATAAGTAAATGGCGACTCGCCAACTCAGTCAGTGAAGTGCTTTGAAATTGCCAAAACATTCTGAAAGTTCTGCTAAAATCTTAAAAAAAAACTGTGAGGTAAGGACACAATTAGTGACTCGCCAACCAAATCTACGAGCATTGGTTTTCACGCCAAAAGATTCTGGAAGTTTTGTTAAAAATAGATGTTAGCTTCGTGAGCATAAGGGATAATCTATGATTCGCTGAAATTGAAAGGTGACGTCTATCGAGCTCGTCAATAACTAGTTCAACCATGAAAGATTTAAAGCTCAACTAAAAAGTGAGATGAAATCTTTGTCGGCGACTCACCGAGTAAGTCGGCGAGCCCAACTAACATCATCATCGATTTAGTCCCAATGTACAAATATTTTCAACTTTTGAGAGAATATAAATTACTTAGGAGGAAGAGAAAAAATCATCTTCTATCTTTGCCTATATCACTACTCAAAAATTAAACCCTACTTTCTCTCCTTCTGATTTCCACCCAAAAATTCTCCATTGTAACCTTATCATGTTTGGTTGTGATTTTCTTAATCATTCTTCACCTATAAGGGAGAGACTAAAGAAACAATTCGAAGAATTCCAGATTTGGAGGAATCGGAGAACTACATACTGTGGTGATGGAGATAGATTTAGTCACTCGGCTCATATATGTCAGTCTTCTTCTCGATATCATTCTCGCCCCATGGTATATCAATTTTTTGTAGAATCTTGCATGAACGTCAGTAATTGTGAACTATGTTTTTCGTTTTTTTGCTCTATTTGTTGGTCCTGGTATTGATTACTGATTTTGACATCTTCATTCTACTTCTGAAGTTTTTAAATTTGTACTTTGTTTTCATTGTAATTATGAATTTCTTGAATTTTTACTTTGTTTACCTTTTGGGCTTCATAATCGTAGTTCTTTGTTAATTTTGACAAATTGTTTGATCACATGCCTCTTATAAGAATTCATGTGCATCTTTGTAGGTTCTATTTTATGTAACTTATATGTCCATCATTGAACAACTCAAGAGTTACATTATTTATTACTACTAGACAATAATTATAAGCAATATGTCATAACATTAAGAATGACTTTCGATATAATTTCAGTTTCCTATTTTGGGTGATACATGCTTTTTGGATAGTTTGTTTGGTAATTCAGTGACTTAGTGTTGGAGAACCAATTATTCTCCGATTATATTGAATCATTTTTATCAATTGGTTTCTAATTGTATCATCATCTCATGGGACAACTCATTGATATAAGGACTTGATAGTGAGAGGATACTAACATAAAAAATGAAACTTGTGTCAAAGGTGAAAAAGGGAAAATAAATCACAGAAGTTGATTAAATGAGCATATCAATATTTTGGAGTATAAATCAGAGACAACTGTGATGCAAGCTGAATTTAATTAGACTTTGAATAGAGTTGGGTGCATGTCAGGCTATGCAGTTGTTAAAGTGTATTATATTGTTCGAAGTTAAAGTGAATAGAGGTCGATTCTTCGAAACTTAGTCATTCTTTAGTTATGTAGGTTAAATATATAGAAGAATTTTATCAAAATTTATACGAGCCTTTGTTGATTCACTCAATTTTTGAGAAAATGAGCAACTTGATTATGTTTATTCATGACTTTTGAGAGCTACCAAATGAAGTAAGAGGTAAAATGAAGATATCCTAATTTTCGAGTTAAGAATAAAAGATGCCTGAAATTAGATTTGAAGATGTGGTGTGATTATTTTTAGTCCTCTGTTTCTACTTTCTGGAAATTGAAAGGAGGGAAAACTCAATTTATAATCCTTTAGCATACTTTATGCATTTACATTTTGAGAAAGCTATGGCTTAATCACGAGTTCATTTTTGCAAAAGATTGGACATGTCCAATCTTGAAACTCTTGAATAGGGTAGGCATTGCATACCTCTTGTACATGTATTTTGTTATTTGTTATTAACATACGATGTAGGGGTCATTCCTAACGCCCCATATTGAAGGTGGCTTTAAGCGGAAAAAAAAACTCTTTCACTGTGCATTTTAAAGATTTAAATCAACAAATACCTTTAATATAATTTGGAATTGTGAAGAGTTGTATAGGTCAATACGATCCTTTTGGTCCTATCCTAGCAAAGGATATGTTGTGACTATCTTTGGAGTGTGCTGGAAACATACTATGTTATATTTGATGTGGTCATTTTATTACAAAAGTTAATAAAGGCTAAAGTTATTCCATCCATCGAGTGAGACAGAGGGAGTGATAATTTTGGCATTTCAGTAGTTTCATCATGAATGTGGCTCAAGGTTTTTCCATCAATTATTGCCACTACTTTTATAGAGTTTGATATGCAATTGTTCAAATTTCGAATGTACAACAAGAGTAGCTACTATTTTTTCCAGGTAACATGCCTTTTTTTGTTCGGTCTGGGAGAGTTGCATGGTCAGTTATGTATCCTGTTTGTTTGCTGAATGTGGATGAATATATCTTTGGTATTGTGTTTTTTATTTGTTTGGTTCTGTAGTTTGTATGTCCTCTATAACCAAAAAAAGTGCGTACACTCAAGCTCTAATCTTCATTGCATTAAACATTACTAAAGAATGACCAAGTGTCTTGAACAACATATCGCTGCAAAAGTTCCTCAAAGATTCTTTTATTATACGAGGAGGTAGTGTTTTAAATGATACCATTCTGCTAGTTTCTTTTTGACATTGTGGTATGTTTGTTGTTCTCTTTTCCAATGTTTTCAAGCAAGTAAATTTTATTAAATAATTTACATTTGTAGGTTATTTCTTCCGGAGTAATGGACTATTCTCACCTTAAAAAAGCTCATTCCATCACGTGTATTTAAGAGTTCAAATAAGAGAGATAAATGAGAAAAAACATGGCAGCAGCTTCAGAACATGTGTTTAGTTCTGAACATTATAAGCTTATATAATTGTTTCATTCCGTTCACTACTTTATCAAATTTATTGGGCGTTTATGCTTGTTTTATTTATCTCAGGTATGCCAAAACCAAGGTTTATGTATTTTATTTATCATGACTCTCTTTTCTCAATTTGATGTTTCGTGTTATGGCCTATATTACATTGCTATTGGATCATTCTTTATGCCCATACAATGAAGCGAAAAATTCTGCACATGATCAAATACAAATACATCTCGTTCAACCTAACGAAGCAAGTGAGATCAACAACTAATAAGTTATGTTTTCGAGTAGCGTTAGTTGCATGTGTAGAGAAGATTTGATTTTGTTAGTCTCATTTGGTAAGTATTAACTAATTATTTCTACATAAGCACTTTAGGGAAAAATCATTAACAAGTGGCAGTATCCCTAGAGCATACATAATTTTGCTATTTTTTTCAATCTTTAATGGAGGAAGAATTAGGCCAAAGGGAAAATGAATTAAAGGATAGATGAAGTTATTCAAGAATTTTTTGCTTATGGCATTTGTATCTATATTCTACTCTGACCTGGATACGGGGTTCCCCAAATGTAGTTTGTTAGTGATCATCTATTTGTTTTTGTTTTTTTCCCCAGATTTTATACTCGTATTTAATAAAAGAGTCTAACGTGGAACACATAGATAACTAGATTTATAGTTTTGTAGCAACAATTGATTTGAAAATGAATTTTGTTGTAGTGAAAGGGTCTGCAAATAGGACACTTGAGGGCATCTCGGCTCTCACTTAAAGCACTTTCCAGTTCAGCTTTATCTGCTTCAATCTTTTATGTTTGCGTAATCAAGACACAACTTCCAATTCAAGTGTCTACGATCGTACAATAGTAATATAACCCAACCAAGGGTTGGGGTCGAGTCAAAAGGGAGTAGTTTTTCCTTCAAATTCGAAGATTAAACTTTGACACAATCTCTTCAATGTTATACTTGTTATGCTTTCAAGGATGTTGTTATATCCCGCAAATTTCAATCCAACTTCACAAATAAACACAAATTTAAACAAACACTAGAGTAGAACTTGGGGAATTGACCAGCCAATTGTCAAATTTTACTTACGAAGGTGAATGTTGATACTAACAGTAGGTTATTTTGTTGTGGGTAGGTCAGGCCTTATATAAGATAACTTTCTCTCGAACAATTACCTTTTCTATGACGAATTCTCTTGAACTTCATCACTGATCGGAAGATGCCCAGCCCTTTGTCCTCATCAAACCCACTCTCTCGAGCTGGATACGAAGGATAGATTGTGCATTTCACTCTCTCGAGCTGAAATCCGGATAACCCACTACTAAGGATGCTGAGATTGCTACCTTGGTTTTGTGCTTCTCTCTCGAGCAAGCTCATAACGCGGAGTTAGTTACAATAAACATGCAAAATAACTTCAAACACACATCAACAATCCATACCCACTTCAAATTAACTTACCCGTTTGTATTTCAACAATACCCACTTAGCAAAACACAACAATTGGCTTCAAAGTCAAAACTCCAAGAGAAGGGTTTTAACCACTCATGTCAAAAATGGAAAAATCAACATCTATCCTTTTCTCCATAAGTGAATCCATAGAAATGAGAAGTTTATAAGAAAATCAACTAAAAATCTTCTTGATTACAAAATCTCTAAGAAAATTTAGACAAAAATCACTGTCAAGAACTTTTGGTAATGTTTTCTCTCTAATTCCTTCGTTCCTCTCCTTTCTGAATGAATTCTCTCTTCTCCAAAACTCAATTTAAATAAGTCTGATGTGTGACTGCTAAGGACCATTCGGCAAGGTTAGTCGGGTGTTGCCGATAGTTCTATCTAGCCTTCATTATTCACTCTTTCTTGGTTCGTCTACTGTAACTTTAGGCGGTCCAGATCGGGATCGCTGAACGCTTCCGTGATTCACTATTTTTCCTATTATCTCGCCCATCAGCATGTGTTCAGATCTTTTTCTTTAATCTTTGGTGAACTGCTTTTCATTCGCCGAGTAGATCGGCGACACGCCAACTGGATCTGCTGCTCGCCAAAATTTCTCTCTTAGCTCCGGTAATCTGTAACTTTAGGCGGTATCATGGTTGTTCGGCGATTCGCGGACTGCTCCTTTTTATCACCTAGTTAACTTTGTCCTTCAGGGCTTGGCACATTGGAATAAAGGGCGAGCTCAAGGCCATTCGGCAAGTCGCCAAATAATTTAGGAGATCCTCAGGCCTTATTTTCTTCGTTCTTTTGGTTGCCTTGTTCCTTTTTGCTCCATATTGTGTATGCTTTTTCTCTAAGTTCAAATACCTGAAATTCAAGCATTTACATCAATTATTGAGACAAAATATGCATTTGAGGACACTAATTCGATCCAAGTTAAGCCCTAAATGATTCCAAATCGTGGACTCATCAACACCCCCAACTTAAACATTTGTTTGTCTTCGAGCAAACTCAAGTTCAGCTATTCAAAAAGGATGTCTCGAACAGTGCTACACAAGACTCAATCATGAATGCACACAACAAGACTCAATTTACTCATGCAAAGATCAATTGTGCACTCAAAGATTCAAGTTGTGACTCACCAATATCACAGAATCTCGAGCTCACAATACTTGCTTCAAATGCAAGTTCAAACTCATCAAAGGTAGTCAAATGCCCTCACACAAAAGATGATTCTAATTTCACACACCAAATGGTTCACAATATAAAGCTCCAGAATTAGATGCAACGCTCACACTCACAAAGATGGAAACAATGCATTACTTCACTCATAGGTTTGCCCGTATTTTCCAATCAACAATTGTTTCAGCCCACTCAAGATCACAAAGGTCTTTTCTAGGCTTGTAACGGGGCTGAGTGCAAAGGTATGGTCATTTAAGCTCGGTGGCTAATAATCCTCATGAATTTTAGTGTGAACAACACATTCTTTCCTTTTCTTCATCCTAATCATTCGTGCTCATAAGTCACCCCATTATTCACTTTCCATGGAATGTTGGAAACCCCCTTTTCTTTTTACTTTCTCAATTTTATTTCACAACCTCTTTTTGTTTTTTTGTTTTCTTTTTTTTTGAAGGGTTCCATTTTTGTCAACACCATGGGTTAAAAAGGGGACTTTCTTGCACGTCTTGATTTGCCTTCTCTTTTTACCACACCCCCAACTTAGGCTTTTGGCCTAAGTTGTCTATTCAAACTAAACAAGAGTCATGAGGATTATGGGTAATTGATAAAGAAAGGTCACACTTTTCATCAAGTTTCTTCCAAGAAAAGGTTAAGGGTTCAAAATAAGTTCACACGCTCACAAGGTAGGCCACAAAAGAGGTAGATGTCAAATTAGTTCACACTCTTTAAAATTACCTAAGATCATATCAAGAGTTCACATCACTTAGTTGATCGAACCAATGGGGAAAATTCTAGGTGTTATCATGCATGGTTCACAGTAAGCTCATCACACAAGGCATTGATACCAATGACAAACAAGACTCCACACTTTTGCTAGTGTGCAATGTTCATCGCAAGAGACTCAATTCAATACTTGGCTAGTCACAACAAGATGCAAATAATTCACATATTATCTATGCAACTTCATTTGGCCTCATCGTAGTCGCACATTCATGTTCGTTCGATTAAGATCACTATTTGAGTCATCGATATTGATCGGAACCTAGACTCAAATTTTGTAAAAGAACGGCCATATTCAACACAAGTACGGGTCTTTGATACAAGAAGGAGGTTCATGAGTAAGATCCACACACCCAACTTAAGCAGTTCACATTGTCCTCAATGTGGGTAGAGAGTAGAAAATTACCAAATTTTTACATGACTTATGAATAACCAAAAGTAGCAAGAAATGAAAGTAATCTAGTGCGTAAACAAGTAAAGTAGGGTAACGAGAAATCTTCACTAAATGTCAGTTGGCGATGGAGTGAAAAGGTCGCCGAAAGATTCGGCTATACGCCTTATGTTAGTCAGATAGCCCTTTGTTCCAGTAGGTTGCACTCCCGTGGATGGCAGATCGATGAAGATGCAGAGGAGCGCTAAGCAGTTTGGTGATCCGCATAAGAAACTTTAGATGCGCTGACTAGGAAGGGCAAGGAAAGTCGGATCACCAAAACTAATCGGTGGTACGCCGACTGGTAAAGATTTCCCGCTGAATGTTCCTGCATCTCAGCCCCTGTAATTAAAACCATAAGGCAAACTAATTCGCACTCGCCGAAGTAATTTTGCGATTCGCCAAGAGTTTTCTGTCTTTCTCATGATCCCACTCTTGCAAGATTAGCACAAATTATTTAAAACACTAACATTTGGGTTGCCTCCCAAGAAGCGCCTTATTTAACATTGTGGCACGACGTGGAAATGCTTTCAAGCATCTTACAGGTACACCACTTCAATCAAAGAGATCTCCTGGTATTCACCGAAGTATAACTTTAAGCGCTGCACATTCACCTTAAATGCATGTCCTTCTTGCCCCTTAACTTCTATTGCGCCATTTGGGAACACTCGTGTCACTCTAAATGGTCCTGACCATTTTGATTTTAGGTTTCCAAGAAACAACCTCAGTCGGGAGTTGTTGTATTGTAACACCCAATCTCCCACCATAAACTCTCTTAAGTATTTTAGCATCATGTCATTTCTTCATCTTTTCCTTGTAGAGAGCTGAACTTTCGTAAGCTTTAAACCTGAATTCGTCCAACTCATTTAACTACTTTACTCTCTCTTTTGAAGTTTTTGTCCAGTCCAAATTCAGAGCTTCCAATGCCCACATTGATTTATGTTCCAACTCGACTTGTAAATGGCAAGACTTCCCAAAAACAAACTGATACGGTGACATACCGATTGGAGTTTTGTATGCGGTGCGACAAGCCTATAGTGCATCATCCAACTTTCGAGACCAATCAGTTCTATTTGCATTCACTGTCTTAGCCAGAATGTTTTTTATCTCCCGGTTTGATACTTCAACTTAGCCACTTGTTTGGGGATGATACGGTGTTGCTACTTTGTGCTTAACCCCATACTTACTCAATGCAGCTGCAAACCATTTATTACAAAAGTGTGATCCCCCATCGCTAATAATGGCTCGTGGAGTCCCAAACCTCACAAAAATATAGCGCTTCAAGAATTAAACAACACTTCTTCCCTCGTTGTTTGGGAGTGCCACAGCCTCTACCCATTTGGAAACATAATCTACAACCACTAAGATATATTTGTTGCCAAATGAGCTCATAAATGGACCCATAAAATCGATTCCCCACACATCAAAAAGTACCACTTCCAAAATTGGCGTCAGAGGCAACTCGTGGCTTTTAACATTGTGCACACTTCTTAACAAACTCATGAGCATCTTTGTATAGAGACGGCCAGTAGTACCCACTTTGCAGAACTTTAGTTGTTGTTCGTACACCACTGTGATGACCTCCAACCGGCGAAGCGTGACAAGCATGCAGGATCTCAAGAGCTTCTTCTTTCGGAACACATCTTCTTATTATATGGTCAGCATATTCTCTAAATAAATATGGCTCATCCCAAAAGTATATCTTAACATCGAACAAGAACCTTTTTTGTTGGTAGAAGTTCAGTTCGTCAGGCATTACCCCATACACCAAATAATTTGTAAAATCAGCATATCAAGGGGGTTGTGTGAGAGTTACCGCAAATACTTGTTCATCGGGAAAGACGTCCTTTATGTCGATCTACAGCTCGTCATTCTCCCTACCGTCCAATCTTGACAAATGATCTGCCACCTGATTTTCACAACCTCTTCTATCTTTGACCTCAAAATTGAACTTTTGCAATAAAAGCACCCACCTTATCAATCTCGGTTTGGCGTCTTTCTTTGCCATCAAATAACGCAATGCAGCATGATCAGTGTGAACAATCACTTTTGTACCTAGCAAATATGCGCAAAATTTCTCAAACGCATAAACCACTGCAAGTAACTCTTGTTCAGTAACTATGTAGTTATGTTGAGCATTGTTTAAAGCTTTGCTTGTGTAGTAGATGGGATGAAAAATCTTGTTTCATTTTTTTCCCAACACTACGCCTAATGCCATGCCGATTGCATCACACATTAATTCAAATGGTTCTGACCAATTGGGACTAATGATGATGGGAGTGGAAATCAGTTTTTCTTTCAGGCATTTGAAATCTACCATACAAGCATCATCAAAGTAGAATTTTACCTCTTTTTTTTCAAAAGTTTGCATAATGGAAGTGCAATCTTTAAGAAGTCTTTGATGAATTTCCTATAAAATCCAGCATGTCCCTAAAAACTCCGAACTCCCTTTACTGAAATCGATGGTGGTAATTTCTCAATTACTTCGACTTCTGCTTTGTCCACCTCCAGCCCCTGTTGTGATACTTTGTTGCCAAGAACAATTCCTTCCTTAACCATGAAATGACACTTTTTCCAATTTAGGACTAAATTGGTCTCCACACATCTTTGGAGAACTTGTCCTAAGTGCTCTAGACATTCTGCAAATGTGTCACCCACAATTGAGAAATCATCCATAAATACTTCCATTAAGTCTTTCACCATGTCAAAAAAGATGGATAGCATGCAACATTGGAACGTAGTCGGGGCATTACACAATCCGAATGGCATTCGTTTGAAGGCAAAAGTACCATATGGGCAGGTAAAGGTTGTTTTCTCTTTATCTTCTAGAGCAATGGAGATTTGGTTATAGCCAGAGTACCCATCCAAAAAACAATACCACCCTCTCTCGGATAGCCGGTCAAGCATTTGATCCATAAAGGGAATGGGGAAATGATCTCTTTCAGTCCATGAGTTTAGTTTCCGATAGTCCATGCAAACTCTCCATCCTGTCACCGGTCGCATAGATGCAAGCTCCCCCTTGTCATTAGGGACGATCGTGACTTCACCTATTTTCGGTACACATTACACCGGACTGACCCATTTGCTATCTTAGGGTAGATCATTCCTGCGTCCAACCACTTTATTATTTCCTTTTTCACCACCTCTTGCATTGGCGGGTTTAGTCTTCGCTAATGTTCAACACTCGGTTTAAAATCACTACCAAGCTAAATTTTGTGAGTGCAAATGCCTGGAGGAATGGCCACTATATCAGCAATAGTCCAACCGATAGCTTGTATATGCCTTTTCAGTACTTCAAGGAGCAATTTTACTTGCCAATCAAGTAAGTTGGCTGCAATAATCACCGGCAAGGTGTTATTTGCGCCTAGGAAAGCATACCGAAGGTGCGAGAGTAATACCTTCAGCTCAAGATTTGGTGGTACTTCGGTTGATGGTTTGGAGGGAGGGCTCTCTCGATTTTTTAGGTCGATGTCCAATTTTATTAGAGTCTTTGTAAATTCTCTGATGCTTGAAAATGCGGCTATCACTTTATCTTGACCTTGAACCTCAAACTCTTAATCGTTGGCCAACACAACCTCAAGTGGTTCTTTGCTGCACATCAAATGGCTCACACTAGCCATTGCATCGTCAATCATATCATAAGTTGAGACTACATGAATGTCACTCGGGTGTTTTATTGATTTGCACACATCAAAGGTGACTTCATCATCATTAACCAAAAATTTCAGCTCCCCACTCTCAACATCCACCAACGCTTTTCAGTTGCCAAGAATGGCCTTCCCAAGATAATAGGAAATTTGGCATCTATGTCACATTCGAGTATGACAAAATCGGCCGAAAAAATGAACCGGTCAACCATAACCAAAATGTCATAAAGTATTTCCACTGGATGTTTGATCGATCTGTCAGCCATCAAGAGTCTCATAGTTGTAGCATGCGGTTCACCCAACCCTAGTTGTTTATAAATAGCATAAGGCATTAGATTAATACTTGCTCCCATGGCGCATAAGGCTTTTGCGAACTTCAGCATGCCTATGGTACACGGGATGGTGAAAGCTCCAAGATTATCTTTATTTTCGATCAACTCCTTCATCATAATCGCAATACAACTGTGAGAGACTTCAATCGTCTCAAAATCCAAGCTCTTTTTTTTGTGACTAACTCCTTCATGAATTTGGCATAGCCCGACATTTCCAATAATGCTTCAACTAGCGGGAGATTAATCGATAAGGTCTTGAATATCGATAGAAACTTTTTGAACTTTTCATACTCATTCTTCTTCTTGAGGCGTTGGGGAAATGGATGAGGTATTTTGGGTAAAGGTTGTTTGACTTTTAGGCATGACTTGTGTTTCTCCACCTCACTTTGCGGCCCTTTTGTGATGTCTTGTGGGATGGTTATTTCTTCATCCTCCATATCTTTGCTTATGTGCACTTCCTCATTTTCCATCATATCTCCTTTAACTTCTTTTCCGCTCCAAGTGACAACGGCCAGCCCTCTATCTTCATCCTCTATCTCCATCTTTTGTTTTAATTGTATTGTAAGTAAACTCAATTGACCTTCGAGGACTTTGATTGCATCTGCGTGCGAGTTTACTTTATTGTTCAAGGATGAGAAGTCGACTTTCATCCCTTTCAATAAATCATCTGAGCCTTCAACTTTGTCAAGAATGCGTGAAAGCAGATCATTCACGCGGGGACTACTTGCACTTCCCCTTGATTTTAGGCTCTCACTTGAGTGAGTGTGGTTCTCTTCATACTCATCCTCTCTTTTCCAGTACTCACTATTTTCAGACAACTCTTGATGTCATCTATTCTGCTCAACTTTCTTATGATGGTTCCAATCTTGATTTCCATCTCGCTGCAAATAGCGTGGGTAGAAACCCTCCTCACATCTTCGAGAGTTCCAACCTTGATTCTCCCCAGGCTTTGAATAGCATGAGGATGAACCCTCTTCAACTCTGAACACACCATATGTTCCCTTCATATGTTCCTATAGAAATTCCATTTGGGTCAACATCTTCTTGATGTTTTCATCCCTCTATTTCTCTTTATCCAGTTTCTCTTGTGTTAATCTAAAATAAAATGGAGAGACGTGATCCTCCTTGGTATACCACGCTTGATTTATTCTAGTCATGTCATCTAGAAGAAACGAAGCCACCTCAAATGATTGTAACATTATTCCTCCTCGTACCAACTGATCAGACACTCATTTATTAACCGAATCGAGACTTTGGTAAAAATATTGAAGCAACCAATTGTTTGGTAGCCCATGAGTTGGGCATTTAAGTAGGAGCTTCTTGAATCTCACCCATGTTTCATGGAGTGGCTCCCCCTCCCGTCACTTGAAACCTTGAATTTCATCTCTAAGTTTCATCATTCTTGATGGAGGAAAGAATCTTGTGTTAAATGCTATAACCAGTTCCTCCAATGATGTAATGGAATTGTTTGGCAGCTCGGTTAACCACTTATTAGCTTCTCCTGTTAGAGACAATGGGAATAACCGCAACCGAATTGACTCTTGCGACACACCCTTGATGAAAAAGGGGTGCAAACCTCTGTAAAGCTTCTCACATGATCATACGGGTCTTTGTGATCTAGCCCTCCGTACAGTCCTCTCATTTGGAGAAGGTGGAGAGTTGTTCTGGTGACTTCAAACATCTCATTCCGATCAGTTTGTGGGATGCAAATTGCACCCACTCCACTCTATTGCTCCAGGTTGTAATCATTATTGATGTCATCTATATCGTCTCGATGACCTGCTTGACTATCATTCATCCCTTCCTCACTCATGTTCGCTTCTAAGTGATCCAACTAACACTTACACAGAGCAGTCAAAACTAATTCAACTACAACCAATAAATTTGAGAGTGTCAAACCTTCAATCAAATAATTCTAAGTAACGCTACTCTTCGGCAGTGGCGCCATTTTGATGTTTGCGTAATCAAGACACAACTTCCAATTCAAGTATCTACGATCGTACAATAGTAATATAACCCAACCAAGGGTTGGGGTCGAGTTCCAATGGAGTAGTTTTTCCTTCAAATTCAAAGATGAAACTTTGACACAATCTCTTCAATGTTATACTTGTTATGCTTTCAAGGATGTTGTTATATCCCGCAAATTTCAATCCAACTTCACAAATAAACACGAATTTAAACAAACACTAGAGTAGAACTTAGGGAATTGACCAGCCAATTGTCAAATTTTACTGAAGAATGTGAATGTAGATACTAACCGTAGGTTATTTTGTTGTGGGTAGGTCGAGCCTTATATAAGATAACTTTTTCTCGAACAATTACCTTTTCTATGACAAATTCTCTCAAACTTCATCACTGATCAGAAGATGCCCAGCCCTTTTTCCTCATCAAACCCACTCTCTCGAGCTGAAATCCGGATAACTCACTACTAAGGATGCTGGGATTGCTACCTTGGTTTTGTTCTTCTCTCTCGAGCAAGCTTATAACGCAGAGTTAGTTGCAATAAACATGCAAAATAACTTCAAACACACAGCAACAATCCAAACCTACTTCAAATTAACCTACCCATTTGTATTTCAACAATACACACTTAGCAAAACTCAACAATTGGCTTCATAGTCAAAACCCCAAGAGAACGGTTTTAGCCACTCATGTCAAAAATGGAAAAATCAACATCTATCCTTTTCTCCATATGTGAATCTATAGAAATGAGAATGTTATAAGAAAAAAAATCTTCTTGATTACAAAATCTCTAAGAAAATTTAGACAAAAATCATTGTCAAGAAATAAGTCTGATGTGTGACTGCTACGGATCGTTCTGAATGAATTCTCTCTTCTCCAAAACTCAATTTAAATAAGTCTGATGTGTGACTGCTACGGATCGTTCAGAGAGGTTAGTCGGGTGTCGCCGATAGGTAGGCGATGCATCGATTGTTCTTTATCTCACCTTCATTTTTCACTCTTTCCTGGTTCGTCTACTGTAACTTAAGGCGGTCCAAATTGGGATCGCCGAACGCTTCCGCGATTCGCCATTTTTCCTATTGTCTCGCCCATCAGCATGTGTTCAGATCTTCTTCCTTAATCTTTGACGAACTTCTTTTCATTCGCCGAGTAGATCGGCGACACTCCAACTGGATCTGCTGCTCGGCAAAATTTCTCTGAGTTTAGCTCCGGCATTCTGTAACTTTAGGCGGTATCATGGTTGTTCAGTGAATCACCGACTGCTCCTTTTTATCGCCTAGTTGACTTTGTCCTTCAGGGCTTGGCACATTGGTATAAAGGGTGAGCTCAAGGCCATTCGGTGAGTCGCCAAATAATTTGGGCGATCCTCAGGCCTTCTTTTCTTCGTTCTTTTGATTGCCTTGTTCCTTTTTGCTCCATAGTGTCCATGCTTTGTCTCTAAGTTCAAATACCTAAAATTCAAGTATTTACATCAATTATTGAGATAAAATATGCATTTGAGGACACTAATTCTATCCAAGTTAAGCCCTAAATGATTCCAAATTATGAACTCATCAATCTTCTCTAGCTTTTGCTCTAATTCAACCACCATTTGTGAAAGGGTCTCATATTCTGCTGACAGGGGATTCTCTTCACTTGATGAGTCAACATCAACAACATCTGATGTAAGTGAAGAGGCTTTAATCACATTTTCAGCTACTGCAGCGAGTCTCTCCATCTCCAAGAAGTCATCCATCATGTCAATTTCCAAAGACCGGGCAGCAAGAGTTTTAGGAATAACTTTTTCGTGTTGAAATTGATCAAGCTTAGCAATTAGTGTTGATGCCCATGAATCAGAGAAACTTTGATCACATTCATTTGTTTCCAGTTTGCGTATCATTTGGCTATTAGACTGGTCTGTCTTCAGTTGATCTCCACTACCGGATTGACTATTGGTGAAGGACTCAACAGAGAAGGATGAAACAATAGAAGATCTTTGGTCACTGAGTAGGGATGATTTGCGAGCCAAGGCTTGTAGTTTTCGATACTTTGCTTCAAGCTCGGTCACATTATTTATGCTCTATAACTGCTGCTTACTAGCATTTTCTGTTGCTTGGGTGCTCAAGTCCTTCTCTATGGTCTTAATTTGCAACTCCTCTAAACAAGATGAAATGTCAAGTTTCAGAGCTGTGTTCTCCTTTTCTAGACACTCAAGCCTCACCAGAACATTTGGATTAGTAAAAACAACAGAACCAGTTCTATACTAGCCTCTCTTTCAAGATGGATTAGCTTTGCAAGGTATTATTTGTTTCTTTTATATGTCTCGTCTTTAAAATGTTGAAATTTATAAAGAGTTGTCTTCCAGTAGTCCATTTATTCAGAAGGGAAAAGTTTTAGTAAATTGGCACCGTCAACCAATATGCAACAGGGGGGTCTATGTTGTTGTTGCTGCTAATGAGGTTCGTTTGAGCAGCTCTTGTGTGTCAAAAAGTGATGCAAATTGAGACAATTTAAGCATTGTTGCTTCAGCCATGGCTCCAAGTTTGAGTTCTACTGGTTCCACTGGTTCCACAACAACAAGTACTACACAGATGCTTAGGGATTTTTCATTGGAGATTTATGACAAGAGAGAGTTTCAGTTAATGGTTGGTTCTGGTTCCAGTAAAAATGATCAAACTTCCTCTTCTAAATCCTGATTAGCATCTAGCTGTAGTTTTTCAAAAGATTTTTTTTGCCTAATTTATAGCTGCTTTAACATTTTGCTCTGCTATGATGACATGGGTTGGTCAATTTTCAATATCAACTTGTTGTTTTGTTAGTTTTGGAGAGATTTGTTGTGACTTCATTGTTATGACGAGAGGGAGTTGCTCGGATGGTAAGCACCCCTCACTTCATATCTGAAGGTTGCGAGTTCAAGTCGCCAAGGGAGCAAAAGGGGTGGGAACTCCTAGGGAGGGTAAAAAAAAGAGTGTATGGTTGCTCTGCTGTGACTTTATTGTTATGGATTGGTTTGGCTTACTGTGAATTTGAGCATATTTAATACACATGATTTATATCACTAACTTATAATTTTATTTTGAATGTGCAGGAAAATGCCGGTAATTGAATTTGAATAGTGGCATGAAGTAAATTTGATCTATTTTAGTGAACGATGAAGAGTTTTTGTACTATTGTCATATATATATGTTTGAATTCATTTGGTTTTGTGGAATTTATTGATAGTAGAGACATGTTTGTCAAAGTTTGGTTGTACAAGACATGTTTCTCGAAGTTTATTTGAAATATATAGCTTCGATTTATTTATTAGCTAATTTTGTGATTTAGATAGCTTATATATTTAATTATTATATGTGATTATTGAATATATGCAAATAAAAATTATTAATCTTAAAAATGAAACATTGTGGCTACAAAAATTCGACACAACATTCCCACACTTTGAAAGTGTTGCTATAGGGACGTCCAATGTGTGGCTTACTGTACATAAGAAAAGTTACACTTTATAAGTGTTGTTCTAGATGAGATATAAAAGGCAACATTTTTTAAGTGTGCCCAATAACAAAGCAAAGGTCACGCTTTTAAGTGTAGTATAATCACACAAAAGGTGTTGCTAATGAATTACTAAAATGTGTGCTCTTATACCTCTTTGGCCACGCTTTTTAAGTGTAGCTGCTATGGCGACATTTAAAAAGCGTTGCCTAATGTCAAAGGTTACGCTTCTTTTAGCCACTCCCTGAAAAGCGTTGCTTAAAGTCCAAAAGTGTTGCCTTTTATCAAATGCCACACTTTTTACTGGGGTGGCACAAAGCCTAAAATGTTGTAGTGTTATAGTTTGGAGTTGCAAACCCAAACTTAGCTTAGAACTTCATGTTTTTGCTTGGCAAAGATTGTATGGAGTCGATAATTGTGATTGATGATTGCATATTGGCTTTAATCAGTGAATTTACTTGAAAAAGGAATTTAGGGTTCATAATTATTTGCTAGAATCACTTGAAAGAAGGATTCTTTATTAAGGATTTAGATTGTTTTGCTTGGTGTACATGGGAGGCTTTCAAGTGCTTTGGTGACAAATCAACTTGTGATTGAAAAATACATTTTGTGTCTTAGATTATTCTAGCCTATCCGTTAGGAGTCAATATTAATGAGCAAACACATCTACCCATACTCGAAATTTATACCCCATTGTGCACACTCCTGAATTCACTCTTATACTTTCTAATCGCTCTTATTCACTTGATTTCGTTGACTAATTATTAACTATACTCTCTCAATCTGATAATTTGAAATTTCTAAGATTTAGTTTATGTTAAACACTAATTTTATAAATCTACAAGGAATTAGCTCACAACTTTGACTTCTTAATTGAATTCTAACATAGAGCGCATCATATGGAATTCGACCCCAACCTTGTTTGGGTTCTTTATGATTGACGATTGCTTGTACACTAATTCATAAGGTGTACATTTGAGTGTTATCAAGGCTCGCGTTGCTATCTCTACTCATGTGACAACTATAACCAGGTATCAATTCCACTAGGGTTTAGACAGGTGACATCGCGATGTAATAGAAACTATGTGTTATCGGGTTGTGCATACTACGTCCTCTCAATCTCCTTCCCTAAACCTTGTTTATCAACTAGTTGGGGTGAGATTTCTACTGTATTCGACGTTACCCCAATTACCCTTGAACCTTGAGCCAAATCTGAGGCACGTGGGAGTACATAAGTATTATTGATAATAACCTTTCTATATGACATAATAGCTAAAAAAAATTCTAATATCCATAACTTGTTTGCTCTTCAAGTTAGGCCTAACATGAGAGAAGAAGGCATCTTATCTTTTTATGATAAACAAAGCGACTTAGTTCATTACAAGGTAGTGGCAGAGCCGTATGGCTGCTAGTAATATTCAGGGAAGGGGTTATGGGTTGATTATAATATACACTTACATATACTAGTTGGCTTAGTAAGCCTAGCAAAAGAAGTTCCCTCTTTGTCTGCATCCAGCTTCTTCATTGCAAACAAGAATGGAACATCAAATAATTAACAAAACGAAGTTGTTTGTTTTTTAGCTTAATTCTCTCTTTAGCTAGAATATCTTCCACTTGATTGATTCCCTTACCGATAGCTATGTTGCACCCAATTGCCAAAGTTGATCCATGTAGTAAAAAAGAATGCACTATATATAAGACGGTTGATCATCCTTTAAGTATTGGATGATTGCTTCACAATCTATGTTGATCGATTTCAATAGGTAGAAGATTGTGTGTGATGGATAGATTAAGAACTTTAGTTAAAGCCAGTAGTTCAGCCATAATATTGTTTGCCCATAAATCTGATCATCACCCAGTTTCCTCTCCTGTCTCTAATCAGTACCCCTCTATATATGCCTCCCTTCCTTGTTGTATCATTTGTTGATCCATCAGTATTTAGTTTGAATTTGATGATTGGGGGGTTCCATTTAACATAAAATGGAGTAGTCTTAGTTCCTTTGGTTGGTTAGGCTAAAGTATTTGGCGTTACAATATATTGATTCCTATTCTCTTCTTATGATAGTGTTGTTTCTAGTTAACCAAATATTTCGTAGATACAAGGGGAGTGCCTCCTTCAATTCGAGCCTTTTATTTATAGTTATTTGTTCATTCATCTCTTAAGTAGGTCAGCCATTGTTAATTATCCTAGCAATAGCTTTGTGAAAACTTATAGATTCCCAGGAGTACACCATCTCAAGGATTCGAATAGTCGATACGATCCCCATTAACAAGGATAGCTACTCTAGTTGAAGATACACAACACATGAGCAAGCTGATTAGTTTAGATGGTAGCTAGTATAAAGGCAGGCATCTCATCTTGACTTGTAATACACAACTCCATTACTAAGATATATGAATACAAACAATGCAAGTTTTCCTTACTAATTCTTGATCTAGTTCTCACTCATTAGTATTTCAATTTCTTATATATTCTTGTTCTTAACATAGTAAACAAATATCATGTATTCTTGTTTCATCAACTGAGCCGGAAAAAACAAAGTAGTTTGAACAATCCTAATTTACTTGTCCTTTAACCCCTATTTAATCACAAATTTAACTATTATCATAAACCACATGTTTGCATTATACAATTTCAAATATAACGTTCAAAATATGAGGACAAATTAAACGGTCCCTTAATCTACAAACTTAGGAAAGTTAAAAAAAAAAAGAAAAAAAGAATGCAACTACCAGAACTTATATTGCTTTAATTAGCATGCTAAAGAAATCCCCACTCATAGGCTAGCTTTTGGGGTGTAAATTAGGCTCAAGACCTAATTTTACATAGTATCAGAGCATGACCAAACTCACCCGGTGTTAGGCCCCCAACTTAAATTACTCACACTCCAAATGTCCAACTTTGAGCGTGAGTGGGGTGTTGAAGATTGTAATTAAAAGTCTTACATCGACGGTTAATGAGATGGATGATCTCCTTATGTGGAGTTAGACAATTCTCCCCTAATAAACTAACTTTTGGAGTATAAGTTAGGTCTAAGAGCTAATTTTACGCATAGTATAAGTGATTAGTGACTAGTGGACAAGTGATGCTAACAGTCAAATCCATGAATAAGCGCATATAGCATATGATAAATTACTGTGCTAAGCCTAATGATAACTGAATTTGCCTCATATATATATATATATATATATATATATTATCCTTTACTAGCTAACTGTCCCAACTAATTATCAACTGGGATATTACCATGTGCATGAGGCAATGTGAGCCTCAAACCTACTTCAAGATTATCCAATTTGTTAAGTGTGTAGGACCCAAACAATACTCCCTTTTCTTCCTTCATGTTCATGCATAATATCCAAGAGACAAGGCAATTTTTGGTCAAAAGGGAGTCAAAATGAAAAGGATATTGATGTTTGAGTGGGAGGAAGAAACAAAGAGTCACTATATATATGAAGGTTCATTAGCTGGTATTATATTATTATACTCCCTCCGTTACAGAAAAAAAAATAGTTTAATTTGACTTAACACGAAATTTAAGAAAATAAAGAAGATTTTTCAATCTTGTAGTTTTAGATTAAAATTATGTTAAATGTATCAAATTATCCTTTAATCTTATTGTCTTAAATATTCCACTTGAAAAGTCAAAATTAAAAGTATTACCAAAAAAGATACTTAAAAAATTATTATTTTTTAAATCGAAGGAAGTAATAATTTAGAGAAATTTGGAGGATCCCCACATTGGGTTACCCCATCCTCATGTGTGGCCTACGCCTTTAAACTTTTTCGATACAATGCATCTGCCTAAAAACATTTGCATCTCAACATACACATTCCTTTTCAATTAATGAAAAAAAAGAGTATTTTTTAATAGAGATAAAAAAATTATTTGGAAGTCTTGTCAAATAATCATTCAGTTGATGAATTGACAACATCCATTGGATTTTATGTACCAATCATATTTTACAAGGGGTTTTGCCGACGTGGGTCACTCAAGTTTTGTTTATGTGTCCCCAAAAATTGATTTGTTTTATTTTTCTCATTTTGTGTCTAATATATATATGAAATCGGATTAAATTTAAATTTACGTTAAAAATTTACATATTTGGGGTGAAGGTTAAAACTCCTTCTAACGAAGATTACTTCAGATTTAAGAAAACTCAGTCTTCATATTCGAGACTTTTGATTAAGGATGACTAGTTAATTTTAATGTGTTAATTTCCTGAATTGACACTCAATTCTATCAAGACTTGTGATCGTATGGCCTATGTCTTAATTTGTAAGTGTTCCTTAATTATGCCTACAATAGGATCTTTATACAACTTGCTTGATCCCTCCAAATTTTGGATTATTATTCGACGTGTAGACTTGTTATTTGGTTACTATATTTGGTATTGGAGTTACAAACATTACAGGCTTACAGCTTCACACAAGATTGGAAAAGGATATATCCTCTCCATTTTACTCTTCAATGGAATAGTGAATGTAGGCCACGTGTATAAATAAATATGAGAGATCCAGATTATTTTTTGATACTTCAATAAATAAAATTATTTATTTATTTTACACTAAACAATATTTATGAAAATCTTGTTGGAAGCGCCACCTCCGAATGGGCCATGCAGTGCGTGATTCGAATTTAGTGGAGGCTCCAATGTGGGCTCTGAACACCTGGTGGGAGCCAAAAAAAATAAAATTGGATCGTTTTGTTAATAATTCTTCAAAAAAAAAAAATTGTTTCAACATCATATATGTTTGTTTCTTCCCTCCCCCATAAATTTGAATTTAATCTTGTGTTCTTGAAGTTGTGCAATGAAATCAATTTCAAAAATTCCTCAATTTTATTTATGTGTACTTTTTAGAATAATTTTAAAATGTTAACTAAAATAGAAATAAAATTGAGAGTGTGAATATATATAAATACTTTGAGATTAATGTTATTTCGTATAATTTTTTAAAGAAATAACAAAAAAAATGATCTTGAACGTTCTTATTAATTTTTACATGTGACGTACATGCATTACACCATTGAGGAGTAATAGAACAAAATAGTAATGGAGGAGATTCTTTCCCAACAAGATTGGGTTGCAAACTACATTATTTCAAGATTAAATAAATAATGACAAAATTATTTAGTCAATGTACTTTGTTAGTAGATTTGATTCATTTATTAAAAATGGAATATACATGTTAGTATAATATAAAATGCATTCGGTTTTGCTTTTAAAAAATAATGATAATTTTTTTTTTCAATTTAACCTTGTAACCTTGTTTGTCTTTAAAATAAATTGGGAGAAAAAACTTTGGAAAAGGCCAAATGTATCACTATTATTTTATGCCGGGATAATGTAAGAATAATATCATAATTATGAATTATGATAAAAACAATCTTGCGATTACTAATCCCAAAAAGAAAATTATACTGAACATAAAATGAAATAATATCATAATTTATTTTGAAATTGTAATCCCTACCCCCCCTCCCCCAAAATCAATCTGTTTATTATTTGTTGTTTTATGTGTACTTTGACAGGTGAATCAGGTCCCTAAACGTAAATGCGGACAACTTGTATAGATATGGAAAATTGCAGCAAAGAAGGAAACTAATAAATTGCAGAAATAAAGTCTAGCAATTGGAGCAAAAATGCAAGACTTTGTCGCCTGGTTCACGAGTTGTGTTTGAGTCTGAACTATTGAATATCGAAGTTTGATCAATTAAAGGCTAGGGCTATTAGTGTTTATAGAGTATGTAATAGGTATTATTATTGAGTTGTAATAATTTCTAGATTGAAGAGAGCAGTTAGTAAAGTTTGTAACAAGAAGCAGGGTTGATTTCTTGGGAAGTGAGTTTGTGAGAATTGTAACAAGAAGTGAGTTTGAATTTTTGGAGGGTAGAGCAAACGGATATAGTTAATAGTTAGAGTTAAAATCATGTAATTGAGTGAGAACAATGAGTATCAATAGAGAAAGACTCAAAACAATGCTTGGGTAAAATTAGGCTAAAAAAAGTGTAAATTCATCCAACATCACCCATACATACACACTTTTACCGAGAAGATGTGTCTAATTGGTTGTATTGTGAGACTTGATACATGTATATGTGTCCAATTTCTCAATTTTTCACGTGTACAAAATTTACAAATGTATAACACTAAGAGGAATATATTGATCAGAAAAGGAAATATTGTTGAATGAATCTTTAGCAGCCAAAAGTGTGGTCAATTAAAGAGCCAACTTGATTAGAACCCACCCCTTCACATCCTTCTTTCTTTAGCTTCTGCATCATGTGTGCTTCATATGCCTTTGCTCTCTGCAATATACAATTAAGCTAATTAGTTTAAGTTTTATACCGTAGAAAAATATCGATCTATACAATCAAATCACTTATAAGATAATTACAAGTTAATCTCTACGACTCTACTACAAGTATTACTAATTAACATGATCCAAAAATTCTTGTGTGATAAAATACTCGCAAGTAATAACAAAATCGAAATTAAAACTATGTAAAAGATGAATTTGGAGTACCTGCATTGTCTCCAAATTGTCTGTCTCTGAGTTGAAGTCATAATATGTGCTAGCTGCAGATAGCTTCATTGAGAGGAACTAAATCCAACAAATACAACAAGTCATATATTTTTCCTCCTTTTTTCTTTTGTGTGTGTGTGTTTTTGGTCAATCAGAAAATTAAAGAAGTTGTGTTGGATCATTTCAACTCACCTCAACTTGATTTTGCAAAGATTGCACATAGTTAATTATTTCATCCAGCATTACTGCCATGCCCATAGACTGCAATTGATTAAAATTGGAATGTTAGTGTTAGGTACTGGTATTGGGGCCCGACTATATCTGGATTCACACTGTGTAGTGCTCCATTAGGAGGGAAGCTCTCCCTACCAAGAATAGGCTCAAACCCCAGACATCTGGTTAAGGTAGAAACAGCCTCATCCACGACACCACATCCTAAACTTCAATTTGACATTGTATTGTAAAAAGAAAGATTACCTTGTAGCATCCTGGAACAATGTCTTGTAAACATTTAAGTCTTTCATTAATTTTTCCTCTTCTAACCTAAATTAGAAAAAGAAATACATTAGTCATTTTTAGTGCATATGTGGAAAAACAGATTATACTAATCAAGAGGGAGAGGAAATTACCCTTTCTGCTAAACTGTGACTATCAGTTGCTTGGCCTCTCTTAGCTCTTACATGCACCACTTGCCTTAGTTTCTCTTCTTCATTTTCATGACTTTTTACTCTCTTTCCTCTACCTTTGCTCTGTAAATTGTAATGTCAAAAATAGGTATATATTAAATGTGGCAAAGTTACATGGTCCAAAGAGAGTTTAACTAAATTATACTCTATAAATAAGATACTATGATAGTACATAAAAGTTTTTGAATCCCTTTTATTTGTTTGTTTAGTTCCTCGTTAATGTATTAATTATTCCATCTTCTACTCTATATAAAATAGTACATAAATTTCTTCTTAACTTATACTTCATATGTTTCATATTACTTGACTCCTATTGACCTGACACATCTCTTAATTAGAAGTGTATTTTACAAACTAAACTTATTAATAATGTTTTGAAACTCTAAATTTGACTACTATTACTTTATATAGTTATTTAATACTAAGTAAGAATAGTATGAGAAAAAAAGTAATAAAGCTACTCCCTCCGTCCACTTTTATGTGTTAGAATTTCCCTTTTTAGAGTTAAACTATAAGAACTTTGGAGAAGGTCTATAAAAGGGACAAACTAGTTAGTCAATTAGGTAGGAGTCTTTCAAGTCTTAAAAATTGGGTAGAAGTGACAAATAGTATTAATTAGGTTAAACGATGTTTTCTCAATGGCATAATACATATTTATATATGCCCTTTAACTTGGCCTTATTTCACATTTATACCCTCAAACTTTGGATGTGCACAAATAGACACTTAAACTTGTATAAAGTTGAACAAGTAGACATATTAGTCCTATGTGGCACAATACACATAGGACAACACGTAGGACGCAAATTGTCGTGTAGGATGTCACATAGGACGTGTGTGTCTATTTGTTCAATTTCATATAAGTTTAAGTGTCTACTTGTGCACACTCAAAGTTGGAGGACATAAATATAAAATGAGGCAAAGTTAAAGGGCATATTTATCTATTATGTTTTTTTCTCAATAGTCCCAAACTTTTAACTTTTACACTTTAGTCCAACAACTGTCGTAGTTGTAGAGACAACTTCTTTAGTCGTTCGATAACTTTAGTAGTTGTCCAGACAACTACGAAAGATGGTCATTTTATTAATATTAAAATTAAAGAAGTAGAGAAAAAATAAAGAGGGTCCACTTGTCCCTTTTTTTTTTAATTGGAAACCTATAAGGCACTTTTAGCTCATTTTTTCAGAACTTTGACCAACATTTTACGAAGTATTTTTTCATCATATTGATTTGCAAAAAATTGCAGTGTATGGTATTTTTCGTATAGTTTTTTATTATCTAATTTTTTTTTGTTTAAAATATCGAATTAATGCATCTAATTTAACTTTGAAAATTAGTCAAATTGACTTTCAAAAAACATAACATGACAATTAAAAATGGACAGATTTAGTATCTTTATTAGCTCAAATGAATAAGTAAAATGAAACATTTATTTTTTATATAGGGTCATTTAAAATGAAACGGATCAAGTATGCATGATTGTACACTGATTGTAACCAAACACCGTATTTGGTATGCTGAACTTTTGTAGATAGAAACTAAAATGCTACCAAACATGGTACAAGTTTGATGCAGACTCTAAAGCATAAATAATTCACCTCCTAAACAGCAACGAACCGATCCCTTACTACATACAAAGTAGAAAGAATTCAAGATTAACTTACTGTTTTTCTTCTTGAAGAAACTGCAGGGGATGAGTAAGCAGAGCTACTTTCTGGGGTTTCAATTGTTTTCCTTTTCTTGATTTTATTTATATCATTTCTTGCTGGTACTGAAAGATTGAACATATCTTGTTGGAAATTTTCTATTAAACGTATCGGAAATTCAGGGGTTTGGTTGAAAATATGTTCATCAGAATGTTTATGAAAATTGAAGTTAGACATTTCCAGGGAAGTGGGATTCAAGTAATTTTGTTCTGGAAATTGGTTATGAAAATTCAAATTTGTGTCAGTGTTAAATACAGAGAAGGGTGGAATAATGATTTGCATATCTGGATTGAAATAATGAAGAGCCATCACAACTTCTTGTATATTATAAAAAATAAAATATGTTGGATGTTAATTGTATGTTTTTTTTTATGATAAGAGAAGTTGTATCTGTCAAATATATTTAAAGAGAGCATGGGCAAAATGTGAGTTTTACAATTTTTATTTTTTTTAATTAAAGAATGGAATAGCGAAGCATTTTGAGGGATCCAGCCACTTGGAGGTTTGGGATTCTGTCCCCATATGGACCATATTCAGGAGATGTATACAATTTCATGGGACCCTGCATTAGAAGCTTGCTTTAAATGAGCAAAATTATAATGATTTGTTTTAATTTAGCATAAAATTTAAGATAATAAAGAAAAATATATTATTTTTGTGATTCTAGATTAAAGTTACGTCAAATGTATCAAAATATTCTTTAATCTTATGATCATAAACATGTCACGTAGAAAGCTGAAAATAAAATATTGCAAAAATAGAAAATGATCATTCTTTTTTAAACAGACTAGAAAAAAATAGGTTATTCTTTTTTAAACCGAGGAAGTATCTGTTTTAATTAAGAATAAGAAAAAGAAAAAAAATACTTTGAAGTTCATAAGAAGTTGCCGAGGTATTTAGCATTTAAGTTGTATTTTAAGGAGATCAAAGGAGGAATATAAATTAAAGATGAGTTTATGGCCAGAATTATCACTTTGACTCGGTTTTTTTTTAAATCTAGTTCAAATGCAATTAATAAGCCTTAACATTACTTTAATATGAACGAATAATATATAAATGTCGTTGAAGGGGAAAAAATTGATAGGTTTAGAATTTAACAATTAAATCTCATTTAACTAAATTAAAGTATATAAAAAGTATGAAGTCCCAAAACAAAATGCTGAGAGATTAAAAAAAAAAGTAAGAAGATTAAAAATTAAGAGAGTCAAACAAAAAGAAAATTGTTAGCAGAAATGTGAAAATAAAGAATAAGGAAGAAAAATAATATTTTACGTGGTTCAGATCAAAATGATCCTACGTCCATCAGAGAGTAACTACCTTTATATTAACACAGAAAGGGGAGAGATTTCAAATACATCTAAGAGGATCACTCTACTAATTGATTCTCTACTTTTCTAATGTATTTTGCTATGAGTTTTAGGATGTATTCAACAATGAAGAATGACAATCCTTTTATAGGTGGTCAAACTTGGGCTCTAATCACAAAAGAAAAAAAATACAAAATTTGTCTTCCATAAATTTTAGCTTGCTCTCCAAGTTTAATTCTCACCCAAGTAAATTGGCACATGAAATTTTCTTCCATTAGATTTGACCCTACAAGGACCAACTCAACTCTTTCAATCTCCGCCTTGATTTGTGTTTCGAGCATGTGTATGAACAACTCTGGCTAAAACTTCTAAGCTTACTGGGCAATCTCCGTCGTAAGAAACAAGAAAAATCAAACATTTGTTGAACACACTAGCTCCACCTAGTAGTTGTTCTCCCAGAGTTGCATCAGTTGATGCATACTCTCATCAAGTCCTTGAAGTGTACAAACTTGGCAAACGGGACTATCCTAGTCAATGTGTATGCATCGTTATTAACTGTGATAACCTTATCGACCTTTATAGCTCCCTTTTCAATGACATCTCAATGGAATCTGACATCAATGTGTTGGGTGTGCTCATGAAATATTTGATTTTCAATCAAATGAATAGCACTTTGACTATCACATCTTAGAGTTGATTCCAGCTAAACCAAATTCAATTCTACTACCAAAGCTTTTAACCATATAGCTTCTTTCAATGCCTCCGTCACTATCATATATTTTGCCTCTCTCGTAGACAAAATGATAATCGACTGTAAAGTCGATCTTCAACTAACAGTACTGCCAACAAGAGTAAAGATGTATCCAGTTGTAGACCTCCTTCTATCAAGATCCCCTGCATAGTCAAAATCTACATAACCGAGAACTTAAATACCTTCACTTTTTTGAAAGATTAGGCTAACATCAAAAGCTCCTTTGAGATATCTCAATATCCACTTGACATATTTTCAATGCCTTTTTTCTCGATTTGCCATATACTTGCTTACCACACTCACAGATTGAGAAATATCTAGACGTGTGCATACCATATCATACATAATGCTATCAACTGCGCTAGCATAAGGAACTTTTGATATGTGCCCCACCCCATTCACAGACTAAGACATTTGTAACTCTGGAAGCTTGCAATGAGAAGCTAATTGTGTACTTATAGGCTTGATCATATGCATATTGAATCTCTTAAGAACCTTTTCAATGTACCTCTTCTGAGAAAGATGTACAACACTGTCTTCTGTTGATATCTCCATTCCAAGAATTTTCTTTGTAGCTCTCAAATCCTTCTTGTCAATTTCCTTGCTCAACAGTTCCTTCAAAATATTTATCTTTATGATGTTGTTAGCAGCAATAAGCATACCATCAACATACAACAATAAATAAATCAGAGAGTTACCAGACATCTTCTTGTGATACACATAGCTGTCAAATGTACTCCTCGAGAATTCATGTGTAGACATGAATGTATCAAACATTTTGTACCACTGTCTAGGGGATTGCTTCAAATCTACAAGGACTTCCTCAGTTGGCATACATGATCTTTTCTCCCTCAACTAGGAAACCTTAAAACTGATCCATGTAGATTGTCTCTTCTAAATCACCATATAAGAAAGCAGTTTTAACATCCATCTGTTAAATCTCCAAATCATATTGTGCAACTAATGCTATTAGAACGTGAATTGAGCTATGTTTCCCGACTGCAGAGAAGATCCTATCATAGTCAATTCCCTCATTCTGACTGAAACATTTTGCAACCAATCTCGCCTTGAACCTAGCATCTTCCACTTCTAGAATACCCTCTTTCAAATGGTAGACCCAGTTGCATCCAACTGTCCTCTTCTCCTTTTAACTTTCAACTAAGACTCATATCTCATTTTTATGAAGAGAATTTATCTCTTCCATCATGGCTAACCGTCATTGTGCAACATCCTTGCAAGAAGTTTCTTCAATATGCGAGGAGGATTTGAGATCCTTAATCTCTTTTTCTGCAGTTATGAACTCATAGGCAATCGAATTTGCATGCTCTATAAGACGTTCTGGTTTCTGTATCTTCATTTTGTCCTTTCCCTTTGCAATTGTGTATGGTTCATTAACAGCAAGTTCTTTAAGATCTGCATCTTTTGACACATCAACTTGAATCGCTAGATCCCTTTCCCTGGTAAGTTCCACCGGTAGCTCCACCCGCTTGTTGTTCTTGTTTACTGATAACTCCACAAAAACTTTATGAGGATCACGCATAGAGGATTCATCAAAGGTAACATTTCTACTAACTGCAAATTTGAGTAAAAATAAACACCAAAGCTTGTACCCTTTTACTCCTTTTATATACCCTATAAATATGGCCTTCTTAGCCCTTGGTTTAAGATTTCCTTCATTAACATGATAATAAGCTGGACACTCAAATATTCATAAGTATGAATAGTTAGAGTGTTCACCTGATTATACCTCATTTGGAGTCTTAAAGTCGATCGTTGATGTTGGAGATCGATTGAAAATATGAGAAGCAAAGTGGACTGTTTCATCCCAAAACACTATGGACATTTGGACTTGTAAGAGTATACAATGAGCCTTCTCAAGAAGAGTTATGTTCATCTTCTCGACAACTTCATTCTGTTGTGGTGTGTGTCTGACTATCTTATGTCTTGTGATCCCATGAACCTTGCAGACTTCATTGAACTCTTCACTGCAAAACTCCAAGGCATTATTTGTGCGAAGATACTTGAATTTTCTCTCCATTTGATTTTAAATCAAAATATTTCATTCTTTAAATGCTTCAAAAGTATCACCTTTTGCCTTTAAGAAATGCACCCAAATATTTCGTGAAAAAATCATCAATGAATGTGAGAAGATACTTTTTAGCTCCTTTCGAAGGAAGCTTAGAGGGACCTCATGAATCTGAATGGATGTAGCCTAGCACCCCTCCCGTATTGTGATTGATAGTGTTGAAGCCGACCTTCTTCTATTTCCCTAAGATGCAGTGCTCACAAATTTCAAGTGTGCTGATCTTCTCACCATTCAAAAAGTTGCAGTTGCTCAATATCTCCAGTCCTGGTGCACTCATATGACCTAGTCTTATGGGCCATAATTTTGCCTTGTTATCATATAATTGTACTGTAGATGAATTTACAGAGCCAACAATGGTGTTTCATGTAGTGGCTATCCTCTAGTTTGGCCTTCAGCATGTCTAAAGACATTTTAGTCACTTTGATAGTTCCTCCTTCGCTCATGTATTTATAGCCTTGTTTATCCAGAGTGTCCAGGGAGATAAAATTCTTCTTCAGATTAGGAACATGACAGACTTATGTAATTGTCCTCATGATCCCATCATGGCAGCGAATCTGAATTGAACCAATGCCAACTATTTTACAAGTTACATTATTACGTTTCCTCTACTTGTCTCATAGTTGTTGAACAAATCTCTTCGAAATATCATATACATAGTATAACCATAGTCTAATACTCATTTGTTGTCATAGATTCCACTATAGCATGATCTTTTTAGTCATGTACCTACTCAACAATGGATGCACTTGCCTTTTCTTTGGATTTGACATTGGGCAATCTCATTCAAAGTGTCCCTTCTTGTGACAACTTCAACACTCTACATTCTTCTTGTTCATATGATACTTTGATTTGTACTTTTATATGCTATTTTCCTGTTGGCTAGTATGACCTCTCAAAAATATCTCGCTAGCTTCGTCTCTTTTGTCTCCTTCAAAATTTCTCTGCACATCACAAAAGATAAGTGATTGTCGCACTTTCTCAAGAGTGATAGGCTTCTTGCTATACATCATTCAATTCTCAATATCAAGATATTTTGAAGTTGTTAAGATATTGTCAAAGAGTATTTCAACTATTAGATTGTGTGTAAGATAATAGTCAAGTATTGTAGATAATGTCTAATAGTCAAATATTGTAGGTTTGGTAGGTAAACTATCAAGGATATGCTCTTGACCTTTTGTGTCTAGCTTTGTGTATATATTCTAGGTGTAATCTATCATTTTGAGTATGAAGTTAAATACAGTTGCATCATTTATCATGGTATCAGAGCCTCTGTTGTTTTTGTAGAGTCTAAAGTTGCCTTTTCGGTAACTATCCCGATAGATCTTTCGGTGACTATTCCAACATCTTCTTTTACTAGAATCCACTTCGGCAGATTTTTTCTGCCATCTAAAACTTTCATTCCAAGTTGTGAGGGTCAGTCATTCATTCTAGTCTTACCCATCAGGTCTCATATAATCTTCGGCAACTAGAATAGTTTTCCAGCAAAACAGTCATTTCATAAGTTGTTTCTTTCTTTTTTTCTTTTTTTTTCCGGCAAATTTCTGGTTCAGTTCCAATCTTTAAAAGGTCTCAACCAGATCTCTGGTCATTCTTCTGTTTCACTCTTCTTTTTTTTCGCTAAATTTCTGGTTCAGTTTCGATCAGAAAAGGTCTCAACCAGATCTCCAGTCATAAAGAGGAACTGTGTTCTTCTCTTTTCTATTTCACGTTATTTTCACCAATCACCCTTTTTTGTATTTCATCTAGTTGTTGAAGCCATAATGCCAGAGAAAGGTGAATCTCTAATTGAAGTCTCCAAAAAATTGAATTTTCAGGTGATATCAGATCAATGTTTTTCTCTATTTCAAGTTCTCCTGTTATTACTACTGTGAAGTTGGAAGGTAGTAATAATTACACATCGTGGTCTTCATATGTTGATATGCGGTTTATGGGACAAGGATATGAGGATCATTTAGTTAAAAATACTAGTGATATTATTTCTAGTGAAAGGACTAGGTGGACTCGAATTAATGCTCAATTATGCAATATTTTATGGAACTCTTTGGATCCTAAATTACTCAACCTATTTCAATCTTGTAAAACTTGCTATAAAGTTTGGACTAAAGCTAAGACTATGTATACGAATAATATACAACGTATATATAAGGTTGTCTCAGACTAAGTCCAACTTCAGCAGAATAATCAAGATATGGCAAGTTATTTATGTCACGACCCGAGCCTACACCCTGGACGTGCCCGGCACTCGAAGACCATTGCTGGCCCCAAGCGAACCCTTGGCCTGACTTACTTAACTCAGTGGAAGACTTAAAACATTAATATAAGGATTGAAATGCTAACAGACTCAACTATTTGGAACTGAAATCAAAATGTTTTAAACATAAACATTTAACTTAGCCAAAATGGCAACTCAAATCTGAACATAAGTCAATAACAAAATGATGACAAATGAACTAACATCTGACTGACTATCTATGAAGCCTCTAAAACTGAAATGGATGTCGGGACAGCCCCACGACATCCTAATGAACTAATACTAAACCTGAAAGCAATGTAAAAGAGTCCTCTGGAATGCAAAGAGGCTCACCAATAGACTCTGAACTACTCACTGGATCAACGAATGCACCGGATGCCGATCATGGTTACCTACGTCTGCATCATAATACGATGCAGGCCAACTGGCATCAGTACATTGAATGTACGAGTATGTTAGTTGGAATGCTAAAACATATATAGGCTTGAAAGGATTATGAAAGAAACACTTACCTTGGCTCTTCTCAACTCATGAATACTTAACTGAACCCATTTCATTATAAAGCAATTTAAAACAACTGCAATATAAAGAAAAAAGAAAATTGTTTAAAACATGTTGTCAATTCATAATCATAATATCATAAAAAGACAAACCATGCTCCCTCTCAAAGTCTACATGTGCAATGCATTAATGAAGTCCCATACCTCCATTCACACTAAGCAGAATCCCTTGAGGAACCATGCTACTACTGATGTGGGAGTTTCTCTAATCGACAACCATCACTTGAGAACTATAGTGATGATACAGCGCTTTACCTCACGTTGTCGAGGCCCATCCTATACCTTGTCGTGATATAGGAAGCTAACTTCACTAAGTGTTGTGAAAAGGATTCATCTAAAAAGTATGACCATTTTCTACCCATGATGGCTACACGGTTTATGGAGACTTGAGTTAATATGAACTCGCATCCCCATATCGGTACTCAATACTACTCCCAAGAATATACTTAGCTTATATGTTTTAATAACAACTTCTTTCTTTGGTTTGAGATAATTGCTCAAAAATCAGCTTAAAAGCTCTCTTGGAATCGATGTTCCCTCTTCTTGCTCAAATGTGAAAAACATTTATAAACTTCTTTGGGAATACTTAGTTCCCTAATAGCTTTTTGAGAAATGAACTCAACTCTTTACTCTTTGCTTAACTTGAAAACTTGAGTCTTAAAATGAATTTAAAACATTATTAAAGACACTTGAAAACTTTAAGAAACTTTGCTTTGACTTGCTTCTTAACTTCTAGACTTGACTCTTAACTTCTTTGAGTTTGATCCTAACTTTCCTTGAATTGGATTATGGATTCAAGGTTCATGATCTCATGTTTATGGATGATTTCATGATGTTTAGATGTACCTTAGAGTGTT
>JAJOOS010012195.1:0-18789 GCA_029582725.1 Solanum chiquidenum
AGCTTTTGCTCCACCATGTCTTTATCTTGAGGTATTTCTAAGCCAGGGTGCATAATCTTATACATTAGTTTACGTTTTTTCTCTTTCTCCTTTAGTGCTTCTAATTCTTTATGGAAATCTTCCAACACCTCAAAACCATTTGATTTACCCTCAGCATAAACACGTTGGCTTTCCTCTAGTTTCACTTTGAAATATTTATCAATTATTTCTTCAATACTTGTGGAGCCATTGGAGCATGGTTTTCCACTTGGTGAAAAAAGTAGAACACCAACATCCGCTCCGGACATAGTTGCAAGCTTATTTGCTTGCTGGAATAGTGTATTTTTTCTTTTTGAGAAGCTTACAGCGCGTGCTTTCTCAGATTCGATCAACTTCATTTCAATCTTTTGCTTACCTCTTTTGGCCTCATTTTCCATTGCTAAAGAAGCTAATACAAAGAAGAAAATAAGATGTTTTGTTGAACAAGTCTGAGCAATGTTAACAAGAACACTTGGGTAATTTATAGTAGGTGGGTGAGTGTAATTGTCACGAGTATTGTAATGTCTATTTAATGTTTTCATATCAGAAGTCTATTGTTGTCACGTGTATCGTCACATTTATTTATTGTTATCATATTCTGACTATTTGTCACGTGTATTGCTACGTTTATTAAGTGTTTTCATATTATGTGAATTTATTACGTGATTACCATGACTCCCAACAAAAGTTGCCTTCTTATTTATTCCACTGCAATGGCAAAGTAATATGTTGAATTCAATCTAAATGTAAATTAAAATAGTTTGTTATTTTATTTTAATGTTTTCATATTTTGAGTCTATTTGTCACGTGTATTTTCATGTTTAATTATTGTTTTCATATTATGAGTCTATTTGACAAATGTTTTATCACGTTTATTTAGTCTTTACATATAATGTGAATCTATTACGTGATTACCATGATTCCCAACAAAAGTTGCTTTCTTAGTTTTTTCCACTGCAATTGCAAAGTTATAATGTTGAATTGAATCTAAAGATATATTTTTGTTAAATATATGTAAGCAAATTAAATCATTGATATTTTTCGTTTATCTTTAGATTTTTATTTTTTTTGTCATAAAAATGGAAAAAGGACAAATATACCCCCGAACTATCGTAAATGGTATGCAGACATCCTCCGTCATACTTTTGGGACATTGGTGCCCCTGTCGTCCAAAAACTAGAGCGTATATGCCCTTCACTCTGACTGAAGACTAAATAGGGACACGTGGTGCAATTTTATCCATCGATCTGATGTCGGGTCGGTGGATAAGATTATGACACGTGTATGTCCATTAGTATAAAGGGTATATATGCTCTAGTTTTTGGACGACAGGATCACCAATGTCCCTAAAGTGTGACGGAGGGTATATGCATACTATTTACGATAGTTTGGGGATATAGTTGTCCTTTTTCCCTAAAAAAAATCTAAAGATAAATGAAAAATAACAATGATTTAATTTATTTACATGTATAATGTTAATTTGGAAGCAATGACGGATTTTAAAGTTGTGGGTGCTCTGAAAGTAGCGGAGTCAAAAATATAAAAAATACATGTTAACAATGAGATTTGAACCCTGGTTCAACAGCACTAAAAGTGTCTTAAGCACTCACCCAAGAGCCAAAGGGCCAATCAAATCATTTAATCATTGGGTGCTCTATGTTAATTTTATACAAATACCTCTTAATTTCTACATAGATATATATATTCCGTAACGAGATTAATGGGTGCTCGAGCACCCGGCGGACTCCATGTGGGTCCCCCCTATTTGGAAGGGGAGCCTTGAATCACCGGTAAAGTTTTCCTCGTGTGACCTATAGACCACAAGTTTGAACCTTGAAAGCAGTTACTAATGCTTTCATTGGGATAGGCTGGCTACCTGACACCCCTTCGGTGAGGCCCTTCTCCTAATGTGATTTAAGAGAAAAATCTCCCTAAGATGATTTTACACCTCTAATTAGTTACATGTATTGTTATTTTTCAAGCTTAATTGAAGTTGTTGAACTAATTACTTTTTTGGCATCGTCTTTATCTCTTTCATTGTTATTTTTAAGATTTCCTTTAAATAATATCGACAATTTTATGCCCAATAACATTAAATTCATAGTGCATACATTACAACTCACATAATATTGTGCTCCTTAATACACTTTAAACCTATAATATAATTAATTCATAAAGAATACATGTCTTTTATCTATTTCATCTGAAATACACAAGGTATGATTTAACATTTGATCTATTTTAATACTTATCCTTAGATTGGCAACACCGGTTGGCTCGACCAATTCTTAGTTCTTATATCTCCTAGCTTGCTCAACTGCCGTTTAGGGCAGTCCTGACTTTCAATTGCATCGTTTTCTTTAATCTGTCCTGATATTAATGCAAATGGGACCACATTCCAAACATTTTGTTTTATCTTTCTTCTCCCGCTCTTTCTGCTAAACATCAACTCTTTCACGGTTTTTGACATCCTTTATGGAGTGTCAAACCACCTTAACATAGCCCACCATAACATTATTGATAATCCACAATGTAGAAGAAGATGATCTACGTCCTTGTCCGCCCCCTTGCACATGTAGCACCAACTGATGCAAACAACTTTCCGCTTACTAAGATTTTCCACTGTCAAAATCACCCCTCTAACAGCTAGCCAATTGAAAAAACACATCTTTCATGGCACCTTTGGAGTCCATATTACATTACATGGGAAAGCTTGCTCCCTCCTAACTAAAATCTTCTTGTAGAAGGACTTCACAGAGAATATTCCATTGTTTCCCAAGTCCCACCATCAACCATTGGGTTTATCAATCAGATTGACTTATCTATGAAGTTAGGCTAACAATCTTTGAAACTCGGTTACTCTCCAATCTTGAAATTCTGTTATAAATCTCAAGTTCCATAAAATCTCTCCACCTTGTATCCCCCTAATTAGTTGTACCGTCAAGTCTCTTTGACAAGATATTTTGGGAATTCTTTGGAACTCCTCTTTCGATAATATGTGCCGAAAATTTACTGTTTTTCTGTCTCCAACCATGAATGTGATATATTCCCAGAAATACTTATATCCCTTCATAATATTCCTCCACAAACCACACCCAAAAGGCAAAGTGATATTTCTGGTTCTCCAACCCCCTTCTATTCCATATTTATCAGCTATCACCACTCCGAACTTCCAATTCCAGTTGCCTAATAAGGCTTGTTAAAGAAGGCATCTTTTTAAATAAGAGGTTGTAGTAAGATTTGAATACTAAATAGTTAACCCTGTTTGTTTTCTCAACATTTGAATGTATAAAATTTGTCTTTGTTTTAAAAATAATAAATATAAAGTTTAAATAAAATACTAAATTGATCTAATATTATATTAATAAAATATTTTAAAACATTTATATGAGAAATAGTGGTAGACCTCCCCATTTTTAGGAGATGTGACAGTCTCTCACTGCACCAAGTGAAATTTCCTTGCCCCATCTGCCGCAGCCCATAAGAAATTTCTTTGAATTTTTTCCAACTTTTCAGTAACCAAAAATTAGAGCATGAATCGAGGACATGCAGTAAGTGGGAATACTCAACAGTCTGCTCTTAATAAGCCATTAGGCAAATATCTTTTGTGCTACCCTGCAAGTTTCTTCTCAACCCTCTAAAGAATGGGATTCAACATTGTATGATCCTTGTTCGACGCAACTAACGACACTATAATACATGTTATCGGAAGGGCTCCAACCCTGCAATTCAGAACTTTAGCAAGCGATCCAATGTCATTTACCTCTCCAAGCAGAATAGTTTCACACTTTGTCAAGTTGATTTTGAGGCCTGACACTGCCTGAAACCATGTGAGGACTTGGCCTAAATAATCCAACTTGGTCTCAACTGCTTCACAAAAAACCAAAGTATTCCACAAACAGCAAGTGAGTCATTGAAACTGTCCTCTACACCCCAAACGCAGCATCGAAACCCTTCAAGTGTGAAGTAACCCCCCAAGACAGCTATATCCATCATCCAGCACAAGGTTTCCATAACTAGAATAAACGACATTGGAGATACATGGACCCCTTGTCTCAAACCCCTCAAGCTCTCAAAAAATCCACACGGATTACCATTTACTGACAGAGAATCTCACCGAAGAGATGCAAATATATATCTAATTTCTCCACTTTTCCCCAAATCCCATTTGAAGCAATAATGGAATCTAGGAATTTGTGATCCACATGATTATTGGCGTTTTGAAGATGAAGTTTGCACTAAACACCTGGCACTCCTTGCTTTCTCCTTGAATCCACCACCACGTTTTCCACTAAAGTTGCATCCAAGATCTGTTTACCCTCAACAAAAGCATTCTGCGATGCAAAAATAGTTTCGTCCAACACCTTCTGAATTCTAATGAAGGCACCTTAGAGATGATCTTAAAGATGCTTCCCACTAGACTAATAAGTCTATAGTCCTTCATGCTCGTAGCTCCCTCCCATTTAGGAATGATCACAATGAACGAGGCATTCAAACTATTTTGAATTGACATCTTTTATGAAACTTAGCAATAGTATCCATCACATCAGTTTTGACCATATTCCAGCAATGCTGGAAAAAAGTCAAGGAGAACCATCAGGTCCCGACACTGTGTCACCCGCAGAACACTGCACCGTCCTTTTCACCTCCTCCTCGATTGCCTTTCCTAGCCACTCGCCTTCCTCTCCTCCTATTTGAATGAACCCTAACCACCACCGCCCCAAAAAAATAAATTAGGCCTCAATTAGGCCTCCACTCTGGTTCCTCTTCAAACAAATGTTCATGAAAGTCTACACTTGCCCCCTCTACTTTCTCCTTCCCTACATTTCTGGCATAACTCACCCTATTGATCTTCACTGACTCTATGTAGTTCCTTCTCCTATTTGAGGTTGTTGCCCTATGAAATTTTTTTGTACTAGAATCCGCCTCCATCAACCATAATGCGCTATATTTTTGTCTCCAACTAACCTTTTGGGCCAAGGCCAATCAGCTAGCGCCCTTTTCAATCTCTTCTTTCCTCTCCTTCTCCCTCTTATCTAAATCCCTCCCCACTTCATTCATAATTTCTCATTTTCACTTTTACTCTCCCAAAACACCTCTTTATTCCACACCCTTATGTCAGCTTTAAGCAATGTCAACTTCTTGAAAAACCTCATATTACTCTCCCAAAACACCTCTTTATTCCACACCCTTGTGTCAGCTTTTAAGCAACTTGAACTTCTTGAAAAGCCTATAAGAGGTCTCCCCTCCACATAACTATTCGACCAGCTAGCCATTCTATCCCCAAAATTAGCCACTTTAGCCACATATTCTCAAATCTAAACGGAGATCTCATCTGCCTTCCCAAATTGCATCATTAATATACTGCAATGATTTTTACCTTATCTTTACTTAAGTCAAGGGTCTATGGGAAACATCCTCTCTATCTTCTTCGCAAAGTTGGGTTAAGGTTGCATATACACCATCCTCCCCAAACCCCACTTGTGGGATTACACTGTGTATGGTTGTTGTTTTAAACACTACAATTATTTGGAATTCACAGCTGTCAGAAAGTAATTCCTCTTATTATTAATTTGTAAAAATTTGCTTGATTGAAATTAAATTTATCATCTGTTCGGATATTGGAATTTGTTGGTGCAAGTTTCTGATCAAATGGCTTTCAAAATTGTCCCAAACTGTAAGAGTACATCCTATTTGGTTATTAGGAAATTCAAGTGAAAAATAAATATAAAAACCAACTTATCAAATCGTTTCTTACTGCTTAGGCACATGGATAGAGTGAGGTTTATTCTTTTGGACTTCAAATCCTGTTTCATCAGCATACCACTTGACATCTGAACAAACTCCCGTATAGAAAGAGATCTTCTCAATCTTTGTTCATGCTCCATGTGAAATAAGTGTGCAACATTGTGGTGAGAAAAATCTAGTTCTTGCTACAAAATGTGTGCTTTTTCTCTTCTGATGGCATGCTTAACTTTAGACATAAACTGTTTAAATTCCCAACTGTCAGCAGATTGACGTGTGGTACCAAGAATTGCTATTTGCTTCAGTTTGTCACCATGTGGTAACTTATCACTAATATTCTTCCTTTCAGATTCGTTTTCTTTCATCAAGGGCACACATACTTTCAGAAAAGTGGGACCATGTACCTATTGTGCTTGCAGGTGATTATAATAGTACTCCCCAGGTGTGAATAGCTGAAATATATCTTTATGAAGTATGTTATTGACTTCTATTTTTAAAAATTACTTGCTGAAACAATGCCTATTTGTTTATCCCTTGTGACAGAGTCCAATCTACAAATTCTTGTCATCATCCGAGGTAATACGCCAGATCCCAATTCAGTATCCTTTATGCAATATTAAAGTACTTCTTAAGTAATATGATCTGCATCCTTTTTCGTTGAATTGTTTGCTTCTCAAAGGCTTTGTTTTTGATATAGCAGCTCAATCTAATGCAACATAACCGAAAAGAGTTATCTGGTCAGAGACGATGCCATCCCTCTCAAGTTCTTGGTCTTAGAAGAGAAAAGGGGATTTTGTTTGTTTTAATGGACAGGTGAAGCAAGGATCTTCCAGTACTTATTATGTCTTTTGAAGGTCTATGTGCTCCTATAAATCAGATAGCTAGAGTGGTCATAAAACCTAAGGGGGGTCATAAGGTGCTTCAGTTTTTGTTTTGTGAGAAAACAATGTGGTGTTTTTTAACAACATGACATCTTCTCTATATCCTCATTCTCAGTTTTCAACTTCACTATAATGTGTTGTATGGTCAACTTCACTGTATCACCAAATTTGTTTATGGGGATAGGACTTTGTCACATTGATAGAATATAACAAAAATGGAGATATGAAACTAACTGACCATTTACATAAGGCTTAAAAATATTTAATAATAATAAAAGACGTCTAACTCTTCCAACTGTTTATGTTGGTTGTTGCTGATTTTATTTGGGTTCAGCTATTAATGCCCTTCATACATTGTCAAGTGTGTTTGATTCTTGATCCATTGATGATTGAGATTTCTGATGTCAATTGGTTTACTTGTGAGAAAACTAAATTATTTGTATTATCATATGATTCTGATGAATAATTCTGTTGTGTGCATGCAATTGACTTCAGATTTTTTAATTCTCGATGGAGCGACGAGGAGATAAATGTTGCGATTGGCGCCCCTAAATCCCACATAGCTATGCACCCTTTGAAGCTAAATAGTTCTTATGCGATGGTGAAGGTACGGCTTGTCCTTCCTATCCACAGTTTATGTTTATTTCTTTGTATATTCCTCTTAGGCAGACGCTACCTCTTCCTTCTTCTTAGGGACCTCTAACAACAAGAGATAACAGTGGTGAACCATTAGCCACATCTTACCACTCGAAGTTTCTGGGAACTGTTGATTATTTGTGGTACTAATGATGTTGATTACAACTGTTACTCATATTTTCTGCTAACTTGATTGAAGGGAGTAAGCACTAAAGTAAAATCCACCACATGCAGGTATTCTGATGGTCTTGCACCCACAAAAGTTTTAGATACTTTACCAATTAATGTCTTGAAGAAAACAGGTGGTCTTCCCTACAAGGTATTGTTCTTCTGACATAGTAACTTGATGTTGTTAATAAGAACGTCTTAGATTATGCAAAAGAGGCAAATACATTAATAAGGTTGTTAAATCATCTAGTAAATGACCTGATGCTTGATTGCACATTTGGGATAGATTCAGCCATCAAGAACCATAGTCACAACATCTTTTCTTTATGGTGAACCAGTAAACTTTTATTTCGTAAGCCGGATAAGAGCACTCCTAGATCTCATTACATTTGATATATTCCTTGAGATGTTTTGTGTGCTTCTCTAAGCTAATTTTGATCTGAATTTCTGGGCCGCAGAAATTGGGTAGTGATCACTTGGCTTTGGTTTCTGAGTTTGCATTTCTTGGAAGTTGTTGGAGCAACTGAAGACCGTCTATCTGTTAAAGGTGACATCTGTTAATATAGTGATGGACCGATCATCCATACAACAAACTCCTCATCACGGCACGCAGGTTCAAGACAACATGGGAAACAAACTGGATATTGCATATGTCAAACGGAGTTGCATGAATTAAGTTGAGAGTAAGAAATGACAAAGTTTAGTTTGTGATACTAAGCTAATGCAATGTTCTATCCGCTGTTGACTAGAATTATACTACGTACAAATGATTGTTGTAGCATAAATGATAGGAACTCATGGTTTGGACATGTGAATATGTTATCGCTGAACAAATCGGTACCTTTAATATCATCTCAAGTTTTTGTCTGCAACTCTGCATTGCAGTAGGAACATATATGTTAACACAAAACCAAGTTTGCAACATTGTGATCTCAAATTTTTCTCTTCCTAATGAGATGCTATCAAGCCTTGGCTAACAGGATGAGAAGTACTTCTTCCTGGGTTTGCAATTTGCATCTAGTTAGCTGGGTGGGCAACAAATTTCATTCAGTTCCAACGTCTTCGTCCATATAAAGTTGTGTTCCTCTTAAACCGTTTGGTCATGTGAAATGAAATCATAATATAAATGGAAATCATATAAGATAAAGTTGAAGTTTTGTTAAGACGTGTAATTTGAAATTTTTAGTTAAGTATATTTTTTGCTCAAACATAAAACTCACATAATGCATTGTCACAAAGCAATTCTAAAAAAAAGAGATTATATTGATCGAATTTTGGTTCAATAAAAAAGTAAAATTGAACATGAGTAATATTTATCTATCAACAAAAATAGCATTTGGTAAAAAATTATTAAAGAGACGTGATGGAAATGAGATAGTTTTGTGTAAACAAATCATATTTATGTTGGTGATAATAATAGTTATATCCAATACAAATGGTTTAAAGTTTGGTAAGAGTAATAATGTTAACAATATCTTTTGTTTGCATATTAAATACAGTTGGAGGATATAAAATGGTGGGATTTTTTTTTTACAAAATGTGGGTTAATTTTTGTATTTAAAAAATGCGAAATCATAATATAAAAATTTCAAATCAATTTTTTGAAAATTTTGTGATTTCATTTCATGATTTGAAATAATGAGATAAAATAACATGTACAAAATATCTACTAAAATATCAAAAAGAGTGTATAATAAGAGTAAGTTTTCTCAACTTTTGTGTAACATGTAATCTATTGTCGATGTTCTATTTACGAAAATAAGAAAAGACAAATTTAAGCTAAACTATAAAAGGAAACTTGAATTTTCAACACAAGACGAAAGTAATTTGAAGAAAATATTTTTCACTCTTTCCTATTCATAAGAGAGACCTTCACAGTTGTTTAGATTTTACTTTTTTATCATTATTTCATGAACGCTCGAAAAAATTCATCAATTTAATACTATAATTTTATTTTATTGTCAATTTTTATAGATATTTTTTTTTCCGTAGCATCATTAGAAATATCATATACATTTTCCAACAAATATTTCTCATCGTCTCTAACATATAATGTTCTAATCTGATAAGTGAGATTTACTTCAGTGATTGAACGCTTTTATCATCAATGCTAGTTTGAGAACATTCAAGTTACTCCGAAAAAAATGAGAATACTATTTATCCTTCTAACTAAATTAAACGTTTCCTCGTCATTCAGCACTAACTCAGGGACTGTATTTGCAATATGATGAAATATTTAAATCAAGCGTATCTTGACTTTTGAGTCGAATGGATATATAAATACAAACGTGTAGACATCGACACGTCACTGCAGCTGTAGAAAGCGATTGAAATAATTCTATCCAATTATAGAATGCCAAGTTGCAATTTGGGAACCATTTTTACAGACCACAAACCGACTTATTTTGTACGGCAAGAATCGGGCGTGTTATATCTTTACCGACTCCTATTTCGCCGGGCACGGATCCATTTTCTCTCTCTATCTCGCCGGAGAATTTTGGAAATTAGTTTACAGTTATTTCGAATTCCCGGAGATATATCGATTTACTCGGTTTCCATTATTTGTTGTTGTTGTTACCAAATCTAATCCAAATATAATCTACGTTGTCGCAACCGATGCAACGGCTCGTTGACCATACCCTTGCTGTTACCAAAGAGTAAGTTCTTCATTTCTCGTCTTTATTATGTGTATAATATACACATAATGTCCCATGCATGTATGCGATTCAGGCGTATAGTGGTTCTGATTGGAATGAAATGGTGGGCGGGCGGAATGTATGGAAGATTTATTGATATTGTATTGAGGCTTATCTGATTGTGATCTTTTGCTTTCTCGCATTATGTTTCTTTTGGAAAATTGTTGTTTCAGAGGTTGAAATTCGCCATGATTGTCCTAGTTCAGGTGCAGAAATGTTATCTTTATTGACGTATGAGTGTACATCTTGCTCAGCTGTTAAATGCTTAAGTTTTGGTGGGAAAAAATGTAATTTTGTGTTTTAAGTTTCTGTTTTGGGTTCAGTTGATCAGCCAGAGCTTAAGAAAATAAGAAGTAGAGTCATATGTTCCACATCTTATTTTGTGAACCTCTAGCTTCTTTGTATTTTACTCTTGATGCCATTTATGATAGTCAAACGAATATAACAATTGTTTTTTTGGATTGATTTAGCTATAATCTTCACTATTCATACAGTGGGATAAACATGAAGTATTGCAGAAGTTTCCTTTTTAGTTGTACTGATTGCCTTAAGGGCATTGGTTGAGTGCAGGCAACATTATAAGCTCAATATCTATATGATATCCTTCCTTTCTTTGTCCTTTTTTAGTTTTAAGGAAATATAATAGATGGAACTTTTCGTAATGATATTAGATAATCCACTGCTTTAGAAGTCAGCACTATTACTTGGGCGGATGGATTGGAATAAGCTCTGAAGTTACTAGTCATAAAACTAGCTCATACTCAGCTGTATCATCTCATTCCTACGTTGTAATAATTATTCAGCTTGAAATCCTTAGGGTTACTTTCACGCTGTTTTCTGGCTGTAGGTTTTTGTCTTAGCTTTTGCAAGGTTTGTTATTGATGCATCATTCGATGTTTCTGATTCTTGTTAACATTTACTCAGGTCAGTTAAGACATTGACCTATGAGTCGCTGAATAATGTTGTGAGATTGATTAATGGAGTGTCAGCACTATTATTGACGATATTGCCGGGGAAATCTACTATTCTTGAAGGCATACATGGTTGGGAACTTCGTCCAACCTTTCGTGGACCTCGGTTTCCACAGTGGATGGAGAAGTGAGCTTTCTAATTTTTTCCATGTTACCCTGTTTTGGCTTTTGAATTAATGTCTTTTTTATAATGCAAATGTATTAACAATTACCTTCTTGGTGATCACAGTGGCGCCTCATCTTTTAACCAGTTCATCCATGAACATTCTTTTGATTCTGATACCTCCTCCTCAAGTGTGGATTATTCATCAGAAGAAGAAGAACAATATACTGATGAAACCATTTGTCCTCCATCTCCACTGTCACAAAGTTCTCGGGTTTCTAGAGCTCACAGTCTTTCAAGGCGGAACAGGCATTGGATGCATTGGTTCAGATGCATCATCTCATGGCTCCTATTCCCTATTAAATTTATGTTGGGCCTACCTTTGTTTATATATGCTTTGAGTAGGGGCCGTAGAGCCGCTCGGACATCTGAGAATTTTCAGTCTTCCCATGTACAAGCTAGGAAGAGATTACAGACACTCAGGGATCAAGTTATCCAGTCTGCCACTGACAGAAGACGTGGCGTTGTTGAGGTTTGACTTTTCGCGTAACGCTAATCTTCGTCCATTTCTTTTTTCTTCTCTTCCATGTATGGAAAGGCGAAACCAATTGATTCAGAAATGGAAGCAAATTGAAAGATAGAAAACTTCATTTTATTTCATATGATGTTGACTCAAAAATACGCCAACATTCATATGATGTTGACTCTGCTTAGCTGCTACCCTCACTTTCTTTCGTCTACAATTTCCTACGCAAATCCTGAAGAGAGACTATGAATGAGCGAGATAGTTAGCCTCCCTTTTTCTGGTTCTCCTTAGATTCAGAGGAATGTATTTCGTATCTGAAAACAATTACTATATTACAAAATAAGAAGGAGAAAATACATGGGAGAAAGAACTGTAATGAGGGAGCAAAGAACCAATCTAGATTGAATTGGAAAAGAAAAGACAATCTGACTCTGTCCTTATTGGAAGGGTAAGAGAACTTTATCAATGACAAGTGGGGTTGTGATAGTGGAGGTGATCGGAAAAGGCTCCTCTCCTTAAGCAGTACATCAAGGAGCAGGTTAAGGAAAATGATCCATGAAATTGAGTGAAGAAAGGTTGTGAAGAACTACAACTTTAATTAGCTTTTAAGTTTTCCTGTTTACCATTTTAATGTCAAGGAAAATGTTGGACCTGAGAAGGCTAGCCTTGGGGCGACAGAGAAGCGCTCCGTGTTTCTATGAGTAACTAGGGTTGGAAACAAGGAAGCAGCCTCTCCATTAAGTAGGGAAAGCTGTTGACCCCCGTCTTTTCCTGAGTCTGCTTTAGCAGGAGTCTTCTGGCACTCTGGTTGGCTTTGGAAAAAGTTGGACTTGAGTAGTTCTGTTGGTTCTTATGTCAAACAGAAGCAACCAAGCATCTGAACTAACTCCTGATGGGCTTTATCACCAACATCCTACTCCTCTAGCACTGCCTGCTCAAGAACAATACCAAAGTGAAGAATAATAGAAAGGAGAATAGGGAATATAAAAATGGTGTCTTTTAGAAATCACTTTGTCTCTTATATGCTATACTATTGTTTGTTTTTTCCTCGATTGTAACTTTTCATGGAAATGACTTGGTCTGAATGTTTTACGTGTAGGACCTCCATCTAGCAATTGAGATCACCATAGAGGCTGTTTTTGAATTTTTTCACAAGGCTGCACACTGTCTTCTTTCACCAATAAACACCTTGAAGAAATTGGTGAAGTGGTTTTCTTCTGACAACAGTGGTCGTGTGGACGTTCCCACTGTCGGTTCAGGTGTCTCTGTTCCTGTGGATACCCTGTCGGAGAGTGATCCTACTCCAAGACAACGGAAAACGGGCTTTCATTCCCTCAATACAGATGCTCGGACATGTCAAGATGTCATTACAGAACTTGGGTAAGGGATTTTGCTTGCATCCTATGTAATTTAACATATTGCATACATGGTTTTCTTTAAAAAAAATTACATACACAGTGAAAGGGATTGGACGTTTCTAATCCTATTTAAAAAGATTTGTTAAGTTTTTCTTATTAATCTGTGGATTTTTCTTAAGTTTAGATTTAAAATATACATTTCCAATTTCTTTAGAGGTTTTTTAAGTGTTGGATAGGATTAGCATAATGTTGGATTAGTGTCTTTTGTCACTAATCCAGTGAACCTAGCGAATGCTTATTTCCTTAAAATACTAAGTAACATTTAAGTTATAATGATCAGTCTAAACTGGTTGGACATACTGCTTTTTGGACAAGAATTATGTTGGAAATATTTTGAAATTACAAGTGTAAACAGGATTATAAAAATTGTGGATTTTCAGTTATATTTTTGTCTTGTCAGTGTTGTTTGGGTACACATTATCCTCTATAGACTGTTGAAAACTTGGTTGGTCAGAAGTTGTAGTAAAACCAGTTCATTTTCAGGCAACCTCACCAATACATAATGGTGAAGTGTGTATTAAACTCTTTGTATTCATAACTAGTGTGCATTAGTTTTCAAATAAAGTTTAGCATTCCAGTCTCAACTTGTGTCTCTTTCCTTTGTAGATACCCATATGAAGCTCTTCGTGTGGTTACTGATGATGGATATATTCTCCTTTTGGAGAGAATTCCAAGGTTTGGGTTCTTTTTATCATCACCATATCTTTATATCTAAAGCTTTGAGGTGGATGCCCATTTATAGATGTTCCTTGATGTTTCTAACTTGATTTTGCAGACGTGATGCTCGAAAAGTTGTTTATCTACAACATGGGATTTTTGATTCATCCATGGGGTGAGCTTCGCATGTCTTCTAACTCTTCAAAATCATTTTCCCTTTCTTATGCATAGTATTCAACTTGTTGCGTACTTGGGTTAACACCGACTGTCTTTGGCATAAATCGCAAGTTGTCTTTTGAGATCTTCTAAGCGTATGAGTTATTGTACTTCCATAATATTTTAGTTGAAATGACAGTTGATCAGATAGAAGGACTTCGGAAGTACGTAATATTGGTTCTCTGCCGTTCTTATATCTTACTTCTCCTTTCTTGCCTATTATTGTCAAGATCAGTCCAATTTTCAATTATGTTATTAAGAGTTGCTGCAGTGATCAGTTCTAATTGTCAACTGCATCATTATTTATTCCATGATTATATGATTTACAGGTGGGTATCGAATGGAGTTGTTGGTTCCCCAGCATTTGCAGCCTATGATCAAGGTTTGTTCTTTGTATTTTTTGGTTTATAGGTGTGCATATACTATAAACTACACTGAGATAATTCTGTAGTATTCATTCTTCTGTTTCTTCATTACAGGGTATGATGTTTTCCTAGGAAATTTCCGGGGATTGGTGTCGAGAGAGCACGTTGACAAGAATATATCCTCACGTCGGTAAGTGCATCACTTCATGCAGCTCCCATTGTGTCTGAAATGTCATTTGACCTCTTTTTTTAAAGGAAAATAAACTTCATATTTTATGTTTTTGTCGATTGCTGAATTTCTATCAAGTTACTTCAGCTCCCAAGTATGGCATCTTCATGCAGGTACTGGAAGTACTCCATAAATGAGCATGGGACACAGGATATACCTGCAATGATAAAGAAGATCCACCAAACAAAAGTTACTGAATTGGAAAATAGCCAAAAAGTTGTGGAGGAAGAGAGTGGCAATGATCAGCCTTACAAACTTTGTGCAATTTGTCATAGTTTGGGTGGAGCTGCTATTTTAATGTACATTTTAACACGTCGAATTGAGGTAAAGCCCCATAGGCTTTCAAGATTAATCTTATTATCGCCGGCTGGGTTTCATCATGATTCCAATCCCGTATTCACAATGATGGAATGCTTATTCCTGCTATTGTCTCCTCTACTTGCCCCTTTTGTGTCAGCTTTCTATATTCCCACTCGGTTTTTCCGCATGTTGTTTAACAAGTTGGCCCGAGACTTCCATAACTTACCAGCAGTTGGAGGCCTTGTGCAAACTCTCATCAGTTATTTGGTTGGTGGAGACAGCTCCAATTGGGTTGGAGTCTTAGGGTTGCCACACTACAATATGAATGATATGCCAGCTGTTTCATTCCGTGTGGCCCTTCATTTGGCACAGATCAAGCACACTCGGAAGTTTATGATGTTTGACTATGGGAGTGCAGCTGCGAACATGAAAGCTTATGGTTCCCCTCAGCCTTTAGATTTGGGGGAGTTCTATTCCCTTATTGATATTCCGGTTGATCTTGTTGCTGGGCGTAAGGACAAGATCATCAGGCCATCCATGGTAAGGAAACATTATAAGCTGATGAAGGATGCAGGTGTGGAGGTGTCATATAATGAGTTTGAGTATGCTCATTTGGATTTTACATTTTCCCATCATGAAGAACTATTGGCCTATGTTATGTCTCGACTAATTTTAGTAGGTGCTTCTATGAAGCAGCAACCTGGCCAGAAATCATTGAAGAACAGGAGAAAAGAGGGGCAAACCAGCAGCAGCCGTTAAAGTGTAGCACTAACAAGAGTCGGACCTGTCTATATGTTGGGTGTTTCTTGTAATACATGTATGTCACTTATACAGAAAAATATAGAGGATGCTGAATCAGGATAGGGTACTTACGCGGCCCCTTTTGGACATTACAAAATCCTACTAAAGGAAATAGAATTGGACTGGATGTTGTGTCCTAGAGTGTTGGATGTGGTTTTGTGTATATTTTGTATGTATGTTGTAACCTGTAAAGGTGTACCATTGTTTTGGAATGAGTACTACACATATGGTGTTTATTGTGTAATTAGTACTTTGTAGAATTTGTGAAAAATGAAATCTTATGAATGGGCATGATGCAAGATACAAATGATATGCCTTTAAAAAGTCAGCTGCTGATGTTCTCTTATTGACGAGTGCCGTATAAATCTGGGGCGAGGGTTTCCAGCAAGCCCCCTTCTCTGGCTTTCCCTTTTGTATGAATGAAGGTGCTCTTGGCTGGACATCATTGGTTCTGTGTCACTAGAACCCCGGTGTGCTTCCAGACCATCTGCAAAGCAATAAGCTAATATCTGGTTTCCATCTCCAAAAAGAGATGAGTGGAGTCTAATCTGGTTCAGCAGTTCAGTTGCACTCCTGCAATCATCGGTGGCAACAGTCTCTGCACAATTTTATTAAAAGAGACCTTAAATCTACGATTTCCTTTTTGACACAGTGTTTCATCCCGCAGCCGCCTGTCCCTACAGTAGATCCTTTTGATTGCCCCTTCTGCGCCGTGGTTTTGTTCTAGCATTCTTCTTGCGGTAAGCTGTCAATGCTTCCCTTCCATTGCACATGCTATGCGGCAAAATTACATCAAACTTCTCCAAACGAACTGTTGATTCTGTATAAACAGCAGTTTGCTTGCTACTTCTTTGTTTTTTAAAATCTATATGAGGATTTTTCCTCCCTCTCGGTCCTGTAGGTGAAGTCTCTCCTTCATCCCTTTTGTCCACCTGAGCTGCCACAACCACTTTCTCCTCTTTTCTCAAGAGGCAGCAAGTCTTTGATAACCACATTTGACATTGTCCAACAACTTATTATTAGTAGGGAGGAATATTCTTGCTTCTTCAATTGTTTTTCTTAAGAAAAAAGAAAGGTCACGGGTTCAGCTATTTGAACCTCTAAATTTACTTAATGCATGACACGGATCCAGTTAATTTCTTATTTTTATTTTACTTTTACACGCGGACTCTCTACTTTTGATGCCGCACCCGTCTCGAATTCTCCAAAAATACAGGCGAATCCGACAAATATAGTAATCTTTAAGCCGCTGTTATGTGGTTCAACTTGTCTGCTTAACATCAATAACATGCCCTCTGCATATAAAATTGGGACTTTTCAAATTGATTCAGGACTTCATATGTTTTAGGAGCATAAAGACTTGTCGAGTGTCTGGGACTTGTTTGTCGATACTTCTTCTCAGTTGTTATAGAATCTTTAGCATTGTAGATGCGGTTCCATTAGAAGACTGATGTAGTGAATGTCTAATATCTGCTTTCAAGTGTGGAGGTCTTCATTCCTTTGCACATAACATATTTTATGAAAATCCTGTTCAAACTTTTAAAGAATGATACATTAATTCTTAGCAAATTCTTAGCTGATGATGTTGTTTCCAAGCTGCTTAAAGTCATTGTAGTTATATCGTTTATGCTACTAAAATCATTGTGTTAAGTTGATTGTTATACTAGAACTTGACTATTCAAAGGGAGAAAGCATATAGCTTCTCTGTTGTGCATTAGCATAGCATGATATCTGCTCCCATTAAGCCATCAACTATCTTATTCTTTCTACTGTCTTTTGATTTACTTCTCCTCCTTTCATCCGAAGCTTAACTGCACCACACTCACACGATCTTTGCCGAGAGGTAGGAGCATTCGGTTTCTGATGGTGGAGAGAATGGACTAGATTCTTTCCTACCTTTCAATTAATTTGTTCATTGTGTCAAGAATTTTAAATTCAATTCTTATAATGTGGCTTGAGCTATATCCAACTTGGAATTTCTAATGCTAAATTTTCTATAAGTTACAAGAGGTTTTCACAATCATAAAGCATGGGGCACTGGATTCTAAAATTTACTACAAGCATTTCATCACCATATAGTGATGAGAAGAATGGAAATATTGTTCTTCTTGCCTGACAATTGACTTGTTCCGTTGTGTCAATTCTTTATTTCAATTATCTTGAAATTTATTTAGATGCTCATCTGAGTCGAATAATTGCAATGCTATAATAATTAGTATAAGCTTCAAAAGTAAAAGGTTCACAAATAATGATATATTGTTTAGGTTTCTCCTTATTCCCTCTAAAATCTCGTGAATTACCATACTTGATACATTAATTTTCATATTTCTTTGGCTTCTTGATAATGTTGTTAAAGCTTGCTTAAATTCACTATTTGCTTCCCTCCACGCTCTGCCCTCTTGCTCACCTCTTTCCTCCTTCTCTCAATCTCGCCCGCCTTTCTTTTCCCTCTCCCAATATCGCTCACCAGATATACAAATACGTATGTATACCAGTTACATATATACAATTCAACAAATATACAAATACAATTCACCTCTTTCATCCTTCTCTCAATCTCGCCCGCCTTTCTTTTCCCTCTCCCAATATCGCTCACCAGATATACAAATATGTATGTATACCAGTTACATATATACAATTCAACAAATATACAAATACAATTCACCTCTTTCCTCCTTCTCTCAATCTCGCCCGCCTTTCTTTTCCCTCTCCCAATATCGCTCACCAGATATACAAATATGTATGTATACCAGTTACATATATACAATTCAACAAATATACAAATACAATTCACCTCTTTCCTCCTTCTCTCAATCTCGCCCGCCTTTCTTTTCCCTCTCCCAATATCGCTCACCAGATATACAAATATGTATGTATACCAGTTACATATATACAATTCAACAAATATACAAATACAATTCACCTCTTTCCTCCTTCTCTCAATCTCGCCCGCCTTTCTTTTCCCTCTCCCAATATCGCTCACCAGATATACAAATATGTATGTATACCAGTTACATATATACAATTCAACAAATATACAAATACAATTCACCTCTTTC
>JAJOOS010012196.1:0-55873 GCA_029582725.1 Solanum chiquidenum
TATATATATATATATATATATATGATATATATACAGAGAGAGAATCTTAGGTTGGTGATGTGGCACTCCCCTATTTCAGTATTGCTATTTGTTTGTTCTCTCAGATTTTTCAATTTATTCATATTTTAATCAAAAAATGCTTGAGATAATAAGAAAATTATAGTGATTCGAGACTCACATTTTATAACAAATTAAAAGTCATGAATCAAACAATACAACCACGGTAAATATCAATGATTTATTAATTTTTTGTATTTTCTGCTCTCTCTTTCTCTCCCCTCTCACTATTCTACCTTCTTCATTATCTTTCCAATTTATCTTCTCTTTGGCACTCTATGAAATAAAGAATATACATTTTTCTTTGTGGCATGAAAATAAAGTCCAAACTAGCTCAAGTATGCAACTTTCCTTTAGAAAGTGAAATTATTTGACTTGTTTCTTTTTTCTTAACTTTAAATAAATTGTTCTTTGGTATATGCTAATGAATAATATTTTTCATCTACATTTCATTTGACTTATTGATATGCCAAAATCACACCTCCCTAAAGAAGTATAAGTGGTCGTTGTCAAATAAAGAACCTAACTGTTAGGTTAGGGTCGATCCCATGAGGAAATGGTCTAGACTTAGGCTAACTTACAATTATCTACTTTTAGTCAAATTACTTCCGTAAAAGGGGGGATTTGTAAATAAAACCACAGTTGATTGATGTGTAGTAACAAGTAACAAGGAATCACACTTTGTAGTTTGAAATATCAATATGAGATGAAAACTAGGGTATATGTATTCCCCACAAGTTCTTAACGCAGTAATTCCAATAATAGTAACTCTATCCTAGTGTTAACATGCAAGGTTGGTTAAGTTATGTATCACCTAACTGATTGGTCCTCCAAATAGGGAATTTCACCACACAACTTGGTCCATATATGGGTGTATGCTTAAATAACCCTTACCCTTAACCCCAGATTAGCCTTCGCAGTAAGTGGGTCAGGTTATTAGATAGCGGATTATCACGTCTAAATCTCCATTGTTTAATCCCTTTCTCATTGGTTACCTCCTTTTTCCGATAAGTAGGAATGAGGTGAGTTCTAATGTTGGCCACCGTTAAAAAGCTTTCTAAACAAAAGGATTAACAATACATACATAAATACTACTCAAGAATCACTTCATTATTTGGAGCTAAGTCGGCCTAAGCATATTGAGAACCACATATTTCGTATATATTGAGAACCACATTTTGGTACTCATACTACACTTCCTCACCCTATAGTACAAGTTCTCACCATTGACGTGTGCGGAGTAGCTATGGATTAGAGACTAGGGGTGAGCTCCTTTCAAATTTATTCTTCTCCTTTTGTTTTTGGCTAGACTAGTCTTTATTTTATTTTTCAAAATTGTTATATACATTGTACTTATCTTGTAATTATGTTATGATTAATATGTAATGACATGTTCCTGTCATTATGGAAAAGCCAATGGGGAAAGAATTGGGGTCAAAAAACTTTTCAGTAGTGACTTGGAAATGTCTAGCCTAGTCCAGATTTGTACGAAATCTGAGTCAGGTAAAGTCTAGGGAAATCTGGTAACGAATGGGGGATTTAATTATGAATTTGATCACATGGGTGGATAGCCAAGATGTTAAGGAGCTTGTACGGCTTTACAGAATCGAATTAGGTGAGTAGAACTCCCAAAACTGATCTTGGCGTGAAAGGGTAGTTTCTGAACAACAAGGGTTGAAGGTGTGTTGTGAAATGGGAACTTCGAACTCAAATTCCGAGATTTTGTTCCGTACAAGATGTCGGGGACAGTCGCGACTTAAGTCGGGGATAACCCCATCTTTCTTATTTTCTGCAAAACTTTGTTCTTGAGAGTTAGGAGACAACCCAGAGCAGTTCTTGACAATTTTCCCACGATTTCTAGCACTAAAGGCAAGATAATTACTCCCCTAAAATGTGTTTCAATTTTTAGAACTTAGAATCTTGGGTAATTATCATTGGGGGAAGGTTTTGGCCTGAAGTTTGGTGGAAAAAGCCCTAACTGATAATTAGGATCTGGGTTTGGCCTTGGGTTGATAAATTTAGTTATAATCTGGTTAAATTAGGCCTTGTTTATTAATCCATGCATTATTTAACTATTTTAGACTAAGAACAAGCTGAAAGAATCTAGAAAGGGAAGGCTCAAGTGTCTTAGGAGTATTCAAGTTTGGTTTCGAGGTAGGTGATGGTTCGATTTCCTGTTTGTGTTATATATGTCGATTGATTGTTGCATTGTATGCATGCATGTATGTGAATAGGTATTATGAATCGAACCCAGTGAAATGATTATGTGTGAACAACTATATGCAATTAACCTACTACTTAATGATGTGACTATATGTACTATTCATTATGGTGTGGTTGTGATTGTGGTTGTGCTGATTGGATCGGGTGTCACGTTCCGACACATGCATTAGATCGGGTGTCACTTTCTGATATATATATTGGAATGGGTATCACATTCCGACACATACATTAGATCGGGTGTCACGTTCTGACACACTACCAGTTTGGGTATGGGTTCCATAAGCGAACCACTTGTGATTATTTGGCTTATCTCTACTTGTCATTGATATTGGGAGATTGCATGTTGATCTAAAATGATAACTAACTTGTGCATTTTTTATATGTGTGTTGTCTGTGTTATAATTGCTTGTGTATATTGTGCTTACTGAAGTGGCCGCGTGATCCTACCAGTACACTGTGTTTGTGTACTGATACTACACTGAGTACATGGCATCTTCAGGCAGCTACTGACAGACCTCAGTTAGGAGATCACTGATCGAGACCGGATTCAAGGGTGAGCCAGTTCTTCCAGGCTGCCATGGGTCCTCTATTTTTTACTCAATTCCTTTTGGACTCAGACTTTATAGTTAGACTTATTCGTATGTTAGTTTCGGGGTTGCACCCCTTTCTCTTAGACTCATCGTTAGTATAGTTTTGGTACCTTGACATTCAGATTCTAGGGGTTGAATTTCTGCAATAGTTATGTTTAGTTGTTTATTTAATGCTTTCGGAGTTTATCGGAACTCCATGTTATTCTATCATTTAAACCTGCTTCTGTATCTTTAAATGCATAGTTTTTCGTTAAGTTGGTTAGTCAAGTTGTAGTAATGGTTCTCCCACCAGAGGGTTAGTGTAGGTGCCAATCACGGCGGTTTGGGTCGTGAAAAAGTATGTATCAGGGCCCTAGGTTCGTTGATCTCATTATACCAAAATGAGTCAAGTAGAGTCTTGGGGAACGGTACAGAGACATCTGTACTTTTCTTCAAGAGGCTATAAGACTTTAGGAATTCTCTCTGTCTTTTTCTATCTTCGTGCTATGACTTGATTCCAATTGGTATCTCGTGATCCAAATTGGTATCTAATTCTCTTTCACTCTTCTGTCCGCAAATGATTAATACGCGATACAATGACGTCAGGCCCGTAGCCCCCATCAATATGCCAGCTGGGGAACCCGCAGCAAGAGGCCACGGTCGAGACAGGGATAGAGGAAGAGGAATGGGAAGAGGCATGGGAGGAGTGGCACCCGCTAGGGGTGGAGCCCCAGTTGAGAATGTACCCAGAGAAGAGGCCCCACCTTTAACCCAAGAAGTGGTACAAGAGAATATGGAAATGAAAAACAAGGCGGATGTTGGACCAGAGGAGGAGGTACATGCTGAGACTACAAGTATTTCTCCCTTAGACCCAGTGTTAGCTCAACAGATTATGACTTTTCTAAAGGGATTGGTCGGTCCTGGAGTCCTTCCCACAATGGAAGCGGCTCAAACCCCAGCCAATCCCCCTATTGTTGTTATTGTTCCCAAGGTGGGTGGAGCATTAGGCACTGATACCTTTTTCTGTCCCTTATTGGGTCTTGTGATGACTGGTACTAAGCATGAGAGGCTGACTATGTTTTTGAAACTGAAGTCTCCTTTGTTCTATGGTTCTGAGAGTGAGGATACCTATGAGTTCATTTTGGATTGCTACGAGAGGCTTCACAAATTGGGCATTGTACACCATCATAGAGTAGAGTTTGTAACCTTCCATCTTCAAGGTGAGGCTAAGCAGTGGTAGAGGGCCTATGTGGAATGCAGATCGCCAGTCTTGCCCCCACTCAATTGGACGCAGTTCCATGCTTTGTTTCTGGAAAAGTATGTGACCCAAACTTTGAGGGATCACAAAAAGGATGAGTTCATGGCTTTGGAACAAGGTGGTATGCATGTAGCTGCTTATGAGGCAAAGTTCCATGCCTTGTCCAGATATGCTACCCAGTTGGTAACTTCAGAGGAGGACAGGATTCGTCTATTCATCAAGGGATTAAACTCCGCGTTACAGGTATTGTTTGTTCACATGACCTCTGCACGTATAGGTTTAATGAATTGACAGACTTTGTGAACAAAGTGGAAGGTGTTTGATGTGATGGGCAGGCCAAGACTTTGGCTAAGAAGCCCAAGAGCACATGTAACTTTCATGGTTCCTACTCCAGAGGTTCAAGTAGGCCGACACTTGCAGCCCGACCAATTGAATCATCCATGCCCGCTTCTACAGTTGGTTACTCGGGAACTCCACGGTAGAATTTTATTTAGGTTAGTTAGGGATCTGCACCTACGTCAGGTAGCAGGCCATCTTTAGACCGCAGTTGTTACAATTATGTAAAACCTGGGCATATAAGGAGAGATTTTCCCCATCCGCACATGTCTGACCGCGTGCAGCAGCAAACTAGAGCAGTGGTACTAGCGAGGCCGTGGAAGCTGGGGAAATGGTAATGCAGGTAGAGGAGCAGTGCAGCCACGAAAGGAGGTCATCCGTCAAGATGACAGGGCTTAGTGTTATCCCTTTCCGGGCAAGACCGAGGCTGAGGCATCTGATGCAGTGATCACATGTACTATTCTTTTCTGTGACTGGATGGCTACTATCTTGTTTGATCTGGATTCTACTTATTCATATGTGTTATTTCAGTTTGCCTTGGGATTTGATGCGGTTTATGATGTACTTGATGCCCCCATCCATGTTTCTACCCAGTTGGAGAGTCTGTCATAGTCACCCATGTATATCGTGCTTGTCCTATCTTGTTTATAGGTTTTCAGACTTGGGCGGATTTGGTTATTCTGGATATGACTGACTTTGATATAATCTTAGGCATAACTTGGTTGTCCCCCTATTATGATGTGCTTAATTGTAATGCTAAGTGTGTGACTCTAGAGATCCCGAGTAGGGAAGAGTTATAGTGGGAAGGGGTGTACATGCCTAAGTCAACTAAGGTCATATCTTTCATTCAGGCTAAGAAACTGGTGATGTAGTGGTGTTTGGCATATTTGGCTCATTTTGGGATATTGAGGCTGAGTCTCCCTCTATTGAGTCTATTCCTGTAGCGTCTGAATTCAAGCAAGTGTTTCCTACCAATTTGTCTGGTATGCCTCTGGATAGGGATATAGATTTGCGCATTGACTTGGAACCGGGCACTTGCCCTATCTCCATTCCTCTTTATCACATGGCTCCGGCAGAATAAAGAGATCTTAAAGCTCAAATCGAGGAACTTCTTGATAAAGGTTTCATTCTTCCTAGTGCTTCCCCGTGGGGTGCTTCGTTCTTGTTTGTTAAGAAGAAGGATAGTAGTATGAGGATGTGCATAGGCTACCGGCAGTTGAATAGGGTCACCATTCGAAATAAGTATCCATTGCCTCGGATAGATGATCTTTTTGACCAGTTGCAGGGTGTGTCAGTTTTCTCTAAGATTGATCTAAGGTCTAGTTACCATCAGTTAAAGATTAGGCCTGAGGATGTACCCAAAACAGCATTCAGGACTCACTACGGGTACTATGAGTTCTTAGTGATGTTATTTGGGTTGACCAATGCGCCTGCAACCTTTATGCGTTTGATGAATGGTGTTGTAACACCCCGTATGCTAAAACTACTGAAATGCAGGTTTCAAGAGTTTTAGGTGGCACCGCCCACGGACCGTAGGAGGACCCACGGTCCGTTCTGCTGGTCTATGGTTCACGATCTGCGACCCTTTCCCCAGACCCTACAAAATTTTGGCCAAGTGTCGACCCATGGCCGGACCTACGGGCCATAGGCCAGGCCACGGATCGTGGTCCTGGTCCATGGATCGAGGCCCCTGATTCCAGTCTCAGTCGCCGATCGACGGTTGACTAGCACGAACCGTCTGTCGATCCATGGTCTGTGGGTCTAGTCCGTCGGTTGGCCCTGACAACAGTCAAGTCAGGAGTAATTTTGTCTTTTTCTTATGCGTTGGACCCCTAAACTACGTCGTTTAAACCCTAAACTACGTAGTTTTTAACAGTTTTAGCCTAGTAACTAAATTAGAATCTAGCCTAAGCAAATCATTCACCAAAAACGTAGAAAAATTAGAACGCAGAAGGAGAAAGAAGTCGACCAAACCTAGTTCCAAAACGCAACAAGGGTTTCATCAATTTCAGCCCAAAATCGAAAGATTTCTCCGTGAATTTCGTCACCAGGTGGGAATTCACTAGTGGGTTCCTTTTACCCACTAGGTCCCTAAATTTCAGTCAGAATCTTGATTCCCTTAATATTATCTAGACCTAAGGTTTCTTGAATATTAGAAATTGTTGGGTTTTAGCTGTTAGAATGATCCAAATCATATTATCATGAATTCATGATTATTTTGTGTAGATTCTTTCATAAATTCAGAACCCTAGCTTTGTAGTTCTTTTAGTTCATGAATTACACATGCTAGGTCAAATCATTCAGATATACATGCCTCAGTTTTTGAATGTCTCATTGTCAGTATATTAATATTGCATTCTCAGTTTGCATGTCAGTATTTTGAGCTCTACAGTATTACAAAAATTCAGTCATAAAATGTTAATTACATAATCAATTGGGAGAAGCGTAATACCAAGTGGATGAGGATCAGTCACCCTCAAGTCCCAGAACTACGTGCACTGTAGGTTAAGTCCCCTCTGTTGGGCATTACATTTTAGTGATCACGCCAGTCATGCCTCTATACCTCTTGCAGGGTATATTGGGTCCTCTCGATGGGGCGTATACATCGGACTCCACATTTAGCTCATGTGGTTTTATGTCAGTTATTAGTAGCCCCCACAATTCAGTCAGATTCTATTGCATTGACCATGTTATCGGTTATACAGTCAATTTTCAGTCTCAGCATGTTATAAACTTGGTCATTTCATTCAGTTAGTTCATGTTCAGTATTCTCAACATATTTACATTTCAGTTCATCTTTTATCATTGCTCAGATATATGCTTTGGTTCGGTTATGTTATTGTTTAGCTTTATTCTATCATGCATGCTCAGTACCTTTCAAGTACTGACACATACTCTGCGCTACATCTTCTCGTGATGTAGGTTTAGGTCCTCAGCAGTCAGATAACGCACAGATCGGTTCCCGATCTTCAGTTCAGCAACATCAGTGGTGAGTCCTCATTCTTTGAGGGCAGTTGACATGTTATATATCATTTTAGTCTTTAGTTTTCAGTTTTTGCTAGATTTAGATGGGGTATGTCCCAACACTTCTAGTTAGTTAGAGGCTATTTTCAGACATAGTTAGAATCAACTTTAGTATTTGATTTTGACTTTTCAGTTGTATTCAAACTCTCAGTTTTCATATATTCAGATTTAGTATATGGGTATTTTCCCATCATTCCAGATTATCTCATGATTAGCTTCCGCACAATATTTATTAATTCAGTTTACTTTAGTATGCTTATGATATGCCAACATGATTAGCTTGGGGTCACTCGTGATTCTAGGTCCCGTGTTCGCGTCCTGGGAGTAGCTTCAGGGAGTGACAAACTTGGTATTGAAGCATTAAAGCCGCACTAAGTAGAGTCTTTTTCATGTTTGTGAAGTGCACCACATATAATGAAAAGGAGGCTGCAAAGTGTTTTAAGAAAAACTTCATTTTCTTGTTACTCTTATTGTGCATAAGGTATGATCTAATTCCTCGATTCTAACTCGACGTTATGCACTTTCAGATCATGCCTCCTCGTAGAGCCTATGGAAGGAATGCTAATGCCAGGAACGCTAATGCAGCTCCTCCAGTCCCAGATCAGGAGGTTTCAAATACAGAATTCTGGAATGCCATTCAACTCTTGGCTCAGAGTGTGACTAACCAAAATAACCAGCATGTTCCAGTTCCTACAAATGATAGTGGTGGATCAGTGGCAGCCAGGGTTCGCGATTTTGTTAGGATGAATCCACCAGAGTTCTTAGGATCGCATATTGGTGAAGATCCCCAAAATTTCATAAATGATGTCAAGAAGATCTTTGGAATGATGTAAGTGACAGGTAATGATAGGGTAGAGTTGGCATCCTATCAGCTTAAGGATGTAACTCATATCTGGTATACCAATGGAAAGAGAATAGGGGTACAGATGAAGCTCCTATCACTTGGCAATGCTTTAGTGAGACCTTTTTGGACAGGATCTTCCCAAGAGAGTTGAGGGAGGCGAAAGCTCAGGAGTTCATGAATTTGAGGCATGGTAACATCACAGTCCAAGAGTATGGGCTCAAGTTCACCCAACTCTCCAGGTATGCTCCTCATATGGTTGCCGATTCCAGGGCTCAAATGAACAAGTTTCTATATGGGGTATCCGACCTAGTGAAAATAGAGTGTAGGAATGCTATGCTGCTGGAATATATGAACATTTCTAGGCTTATGACTCATGCTCAGCAGGTTGAGGGTGATATGCTTAGGGAACATGCTAATATAATAAAAAGGCTAGAACATGCAACTATGAGTATTCTTAATAGAAATCAGGTGGTGGAAACACTCGCAGTTTCAACAGAAACCTTCAGTTCCAGCACCTTCATCAGCTAGTGTTCCATCCTCCAAGTTCTGAAATGATCAAAAAGGTAGGGCATCAGGCTCTAAGTCTCAGGGGAGTGTTTCAGGCACCAGAACCTACCTAACTTGCCGCAAGTGTAGTAAGAACCATTTTGATGAGTGTCTTGCAGGAAGGGAAGGATGTTTTGGGTGCGGTCAGACTTGTCACAGGTTGAAAGATTATCCTTCTATACAGAGTCAAGGAGCTAACAATGGTAGAGCTCAGTCTACAACTTCAGCAGCACCAACAGGTTGCCCGACTCAGCAGGCTAACTCATCTGGTACAGGTGGCGAACAATGCCAAAATAGGTTGTATGCTCTTCAGGCTCGCCAGGATCAGGAAGATTCTCCTGATGTAGTCACTGGTATGTTACGAGTCTTTAACTTAGATGTTTATGCTTTGTTAGATCCAGGGGCTACTCTTTCCTTTGTAACTCCTTATATAGCAGTCAACTTCAATGTTAGTCCAGAAATTCTCTCAGAACCCATCTCAGTCTCTACTCCAGTCGATGACCTAGTCATAGCTAGACTGGTATACAAAAATTACCCTGTCACATTCTCCCAGAAAGTCACCTAAGCAGATCTTGTAGGGTTAGAAATGGTAGATTTTGATATCATTCTAGGAATGGATTGGTTACATTTCTGCTATGCCTCAGTCGATTGTAGAACTAGGATTGTTTGTTTTCAGCTTCCAGATGAACCAATCTTAGAATGGAATGGTAGTAGCTTAGCGCCTATGGGTCGATTTATTTCTTACTTGAAGGCTAGAAAGATGATTTCTAAGGGGTATCTCTATCAGCTAGTTTGGGTTAAGGATTCAAGCTCCGAGACCCCTACTCTTGAGTTAATGAGTTCCCTGAAGTGTTTCCAAAAGATCTTCCTAGAGTTCCTCCCAAAAGGAAAATTGACTTTGGAATTGATCTCCTTCCAGACACCCAGCCTATTTCTATTCCTCCTTACAGAATGGCTCCAACTGAGCTTAAGGAATTGAAAGAGCAGTTGAAAGACCTTCTAGATAAGGAATTCATCAGACCCAGTATTTCCCCATGGGGTGCACCAGTGTTGTTCGTGAAAAAGAAAGATGGTTCTCTCAGGATGGCATCGACTATAGGCAGTTGAAAAAAGTCACAATCAAGAATAAGTATCACATCCCCAGGATTAATGACTTGTTTGACCAACTTCAGGGTGCTAGTCATTTCTCAAAGATAGACCTTAGATCCGGTTATCATCAGCTCAGAGTCAAAGATAGTGACATCCCAAAAATAGCCTTCAGAACTCGGTATGGTCATTATGAATTTGTAGTTATGCCATTTAAACTAACCAATGCTCCTGTAACTTTCATGGATTTGATGAACAGAGTGTTCAAGCCATATTTCAACTTGTTTGTTATTGTCTTTATTGATGATAACCTCATTTACTCTAGGAATGAGGAAGAACATGTGAATCATTGAGGGTTGTCCCGCAAACTCTCAAAGATCGTCAGTTATTTGCTATGTTTACCAAATGTGAGTTTTGGTTGCAGTCAGTTGCTTTCCTTAGGCATATATTGTCTAGCGAAGGGATTCGAGTGGATTCTCAGAAAATAGAAGTAGTGAAATAATGGCCTAGACCTACCTCTCCTACATATATCAGAAGTTTCTTGGGTTTGGATGCCTATTACAGAAGGTTCGTGGAAGAATTTTCATCCACAACCTCTTCATTAACTAAGTTGACTCAGAAAAAGGTTAAGTTTCAGTGGTCATATGATTTTGAGAAAAGCTTCGCAGAACTGAAAACTAGGTTGACTACAACTCCTATTTTGACTCTACCAGAGGGTTCAAACGGTTATGTTATCTATTGTGATGCATCCAGAGTCGGCCTAGGTTGTGTGTTGATGCAACTAGGTAAGGTTATAGCTGATGCTTCTAGACAACTTAAGGTGCATGAGAAGAATTATCCAACTCATGACCTCGAGCCTGTAACCATAGTGTTTGCACTTAAGATTTAGAGACTCTACTTGTATGGTGTTCACATAGATATGTTCACAGACCATAAGAGCCTTCAGTATGTGTTCACCCAGAAAGAGTTGAATCTTCGCTAGAGAAGATGGCTTGAGTTCCTCAAAGATTATGACATGAGTGTGCATTACCCTTCCGAGTAAGGCCAATATAGTAGAAAATGCTCTTATAGGCTATCTATGGGTAGTATAACACACGTTGAGGAAGAAAAAAGGAACTTGCAACGGATGTTCACAGACTTGCTCGCTTAGGAGTTTGTCTTATAAGCATATCAGATGGTGGTATAACAGTTCAGAATGGGTCAAAATCTTCATTGGTAGCGAAGGCTATGGAAAATCAAGACAGCGATCCGATATTGCTTTAGATAAAGGGTGTATTCCATCAGTAGAGAGTTGAGGTATTCTCCAAGGGGGAGATGGTGTGCTTCGCTATCAGGGTTGATTATGTGTTCCTAAGGTGGGTGAGTTGAGACAGAAGATTCTTGCATAAGTCCATAATTCTAGGTATTATATTCATCCAGGCGCCACTATGATGTACCATGATCTGCAGGAAGTATTTTGGTGGAATGGTATGGAAAGGGATATAGCAAATTTTGTAGCTAAGAGCCCCAATTGTCAGCAAGTGAAGGTAGAATATCAGAAACCAGGAGGTATGACTCAAGAGATCAACATTCCTACTTGGAAGTGGGAAGTGATCAACATGGACTTCATTGCAGGTTTACCTCATACTCGCAGACAACATGACTCCATTTGGGTGATAGTTGATAGAGTTACTAAGTCTGCGTGCTTTTTGGCTGTTAAGACTACAGATTCAGCGGAGGACTATGCCAAGCTTTACATTATGAGATAGTCGGGTTTCATGGGGTTCCTTTGTCTATCATCTCATATAGAGGTCCTCAGTTTACCTCTCATTTCTGGAAGTCATTTCAGAAAGGTCTTGGTACTCAGGTTAACCTTAGCACAACATTTCATCCACGGACGGATGGTCAGGCAGAGCATACCATTCTGACCTTAGACGATATGTTGAGAGCTTGTGTGATTGATTTCAAGGGTAGTTAGGATGATCACCTTCCTCTTATAGAGTTCGCCTACAATAATAGTTACCATTGCAACATTCAGATGGCCCCGTATGAGGCATTGTATGGGCATAAATTTAAATCTCCAGTTGGTTGGTTTGAAATAGGTGAAGCAGCCTTGATAGAGCCAGATTTAGTTCATGATGCTATGGATAAAGTACAACTTATTAGATATAGACTTAATATAGCCCAAAGTCGCCAGAAGTCCTATGCAGATGTAAGGAGAAGGGAATTAGAATTCCAAGTTGATGATTGGGTTTTCTTGAAAGTGTCACCTATGAAAGGAGTGATGAGATTTGGCAAGAAAGGGAAGCTCAATCATAGATATGTAGACCCTTACAAGATCTTGAAAAGAGTTGGTAAGCTGGTTTATGAGTTAGAGTTGCCAACAGAACTAGCAGCAGTGTATCCGGTTTTTCACATTTAGTTGTTGAAGAAGTGTGTGGGTGATCCAACATCTATTGTACCTTTAGAAAGTATGGTTGTGAAGGATAGTCTCACTTATGAAGAGGTACCAATTTAAATCCTTGATCGTCAGGTTCGAAGGTTGAGAAACAAAGAAGTCGCTTCAGTTAAGGTTTTGTGGAGGAGTCAATTCGTAGAGGGAGCTACTTGGGAAGCAGAAGCAGCCATGAAGGCCAAGTATCCTCATCTCTTTCCTTCCGATTCCATTCCAGCTTCAGGTAATAATTCCTCTTCCGTTTTTCAGTCATTCATGCACAGTTTCAGTCTTAGTATCATGTTCCTTCAGTTTATACTTGCATTTTCAGTGTATTTGCATGTCCTTGGAACTTAGTTCTTTCACAAATCAGTTTTCAAAGTTTAGTGGTAGTGGTTGCAACTCTCTCCCTCAATTTCAGCTAGTTTAGTCTTCATTCGAGGACGAATGTTCCCAAGGCGGAGATAATGTAACACCATGTATGCTAAAACTACCAAAATGCAGGTTTCAGGAATTTCAGGTGGCACTAACGGACACCACCCACGGTCTGTTCTGCTGGTCCGAAGTTCACAACCTGCGACCTTTTCCCAAAACCTTCAAAATTTTGGCCAAGTGTCGACCCACGGCCGGACCTACGGGCCGTAGGCCAAGCCATGGACCATGGTCCTAGTCTGTGGATCGAGGCCCCAGATTCCAGTCCTAGTCGTTGATCGATGGTTAACCAGCGCAAACCATCGATCGATCCATGGTCCATCGGTTGGCACTGACAGTAGTTAAGTCAGGGGTCATTTGGTCTTTTCCTTATGCGTTAGACCCCTAAACTACATCGTTTAAACCCTAACTACGTAGTTTTGGTTAGTTTTATCCTAGTAACTAAATTAGAATCTACCCTAAGCAAATCATTCACCAAAAACATAGAAAAATTAGAATGTAGAAGGAGAAAGAAGTCGACCAGCCCTAGTTCCAAAATGCAGCAAGGTTTTCATCTGTTTTAGCCCAAAATCGAAAGATTTCTCAGTGAATTTTGTCACCAGGTATGTGGGATTTCACTAGTGGGTTCCTTTGACCCATTAGGTCCCTAGATTTCAGTGAGAATCTTGACTCCCTTAATATTGTATAGACCTAGGGTTTCTTGAATGTTAGAAATTGTTGGGTTTTAGTTGTTAGAATGATCCAAATTAGATTATCATGAATTCATGATCGTTTTATGTAGATTCTTTCATAAATTCAGAACCCTAGCTTTGTAGTTCTTTTAGTTCATGAATTACACATGCTAGGTCAGAAAATTCAGATATACATACCTCAGTTTTTGAATGTCTCATTATCAGTATATTAATGTTGCATTCTCAGTTTGCATGTGGATATTTTGAGCTTTATAGTATTACAGAAATTCAGTCATAAAATGTTAATTACATAGTGAATTGGGAGAAGCATAATATTGAGTGGATAGGGTCAGTCACCCTCAAATCCCAGAACTACGTGCCCCGTAGGATAAGTCCCCTCTATTGGCCATTATATTTTAGTGATCATGACAGTCATTCCTCTATACCTCTGGCAAGATATATTGGGTCCTCTCAATGGGGCGTATACATCGGACTCTACATTTAGCTTATGAGGTTTTATGTCGGTTATTAGTAGCCTCACAGTTCAGTCATATTCTATTACATTGACCATGTTATCAGTTATACAGTCATATTTTAGTCTCAGCATGTTATAAACTTGGTCATTACATTCAGTTAGTTCATGTTCAAGTTTCTCAGCATATTTACATTTCAGTTCATCTTTTATCATTGCTCAAATATATGTTTTGGTTCATGTATGTTATTGTTCAGCTTTATTTTATCTTGCATGCTCAGTACCTTTCAAGTACTGACGTATACTCTGCGCTTCATCTTCTCGTGATGTAGGTTCAGGTCCTCAGCAGTCAGATCACGCATAGATCGATTCCCGATCTTCAATTCAGCAGCATTAGTGGTGAGTCCTCATGATGTAGGTTCAGGTCTTCAGCAGTCAGCTTATGCATCACGTCAACTGAAGGTGCATGAGAGAAATTACCTGACACATGATTTGGAGTTGGCAGAGGTAGTGTTTGCCCTTTATATCTGGCGGCATTAACTTTATGGTGTCAAGTGTGAGTTGTTTACTGATCATCGTAGTCTACAACATATGTCCACTGAAAATGAACTGAATTTGAGGCAGAGAAGGTGGATGGAGTTACTCAAGGATTATTATATTACCATCCAATATTATTTGGGTAAGGCTAATGTGGTTGTGGACGTGCTAAGCCGGAAGACGGTAGGTATTGGTGGTTTAGCTTGCTTGGGTGTGTCCAAGTGAACTTTGTCCAAGGAGATTCAGACTTTGAAGTTTAAGTTTATGCATTTGGGAATCTAAGAGAAAGGTGGGGTGTTAGCCAGCATTGGGGTTAGGCCCACATTCATTGAGGATATCAAGGCCAAACAGTTTGAGGATGAGAATTTTAATGAGCTCAGAAAGAAGATAGTGTTTGGTAAGGCACAAGATGTGGTTCTTGATGTGTAAGGTATGCTTAGTTTTAAGGAGAGAATTTGTGTTCCCTGAGTGGATGACTTGATTCAGAAGATGTTGACAGAATCCCATGGTTTGTGGTATTCTATTCATCCGGGTGTGACCAAGATGTACCGAGATATTAAATGACTTTATTGGTCGCCTATCATAAAGAAAGACATAGTTGAGTTTGTGGCTAAGTGCCAAAACTGTTAGCAAGTAAAGTATGAGCACCAAAGGCCTGGAAGTTTGCTTCAGCAAATGCCAATTCTGGAATGTAAGTGGGAAAGGGTAGCTATGGATTTCGTGGTTGGACTTCCCAAGACCTTGGGAAAGTTTGATTCCATTTGGTTGGTGGTTGACAAACTGACTAATTCAGCACATTTCATTCTAGTCAGAGTAGACTATAATGCTCAGCAGTTGGCTAAGGTTTATGTGATAGATATAGTGAGGATGCATGGGTGCCCCTTTATATCATCTCAGACCGTGGTATGCAGTTCACATCCAAGTTTTGGGGAAAATTGCATGAAAAGTTGGGCACTCAACTCACTTTTAGTACAACTTTCCATCCCCAGACGTACGGGTAGTCAGAGAGAACTATTCATGTAACACCTCAGAAAAATCAGCTTTTGGACTCAACAGAAAAATCTGTGACCCACAGCATGGTTCATGGATCGTGAAAGGAACCACTGTCCGTTGACCTTCATGTGGCTCATGCCCTCCCAAAAGAGGTGGACCACGGGACCCTTCACGGGCCGTGGACCACTCCACGAGTTGTATGGAGGCTCGTGTATGCTAGGCAGAACCCCACCAAGCTCAGACACCAGACCACGGAGCCCTTCACGGGTCGTCGTCTTGATGATGGGCCGTGGTGGCTCCCGTGAAGCCAAGCCAGCAGGCCCCTATGCGTTGGACACCTAAACTATGTCGTTTAACCCCTAAACTATGTAGTTTTGGTCAGTTTGAGCCTAGTAACTTAATCATAACTTACCCTAATCGATCATTAACCAAAATCTAGAGCAAAAGAAGAAAATTCATGCGTTAGCATCCTCAAGAACAGTAGCAAGGTTTTCTTCAGTTCCAGCCTTGAAATCGAAAGATTTCTCCGTGAAATTCGTCACCTGGTATGTGGGATTTTATTGGTGGATTCCTTTCATCCACTAGGTCCCTAGATTTCAGTCAAAATCTTGATTCCCTAAATATTGCTTAGACCTAGGTTTTTTAGAACTCCAGATAATTGATATGATTTAGTTGTTGTAACGTTCCTAATCAGATTATCATGTCTTAGCGACGTTTTGCAAAGATTCTTGCATGGAACTCAGAACCCTAATCGTGTAGTTATTTTTAGTGCATGAATTGCACTAGTTAGCACAGATAAACAAATATACATGCCTCAGTTTCCAAATGTTTCATTATTAGTACTTAATGTCGCATTTTCAGTTAACATGTCAGAATCTTGAGCTATCCAGTTTATTTGCAGTTATGTTCTAGTGTACACATTCTAGTTGGGAGTAGGCTTGGACCGAGTTGGATTAGGGTCAGTCACCCTCATAGTCCCAGAAATACGTACCCCCGTATGAGTATAAGTCTCCTCTGTTGGACATCTTTTGTAGTGATCATGCGACTCATGTCTCGATACCCCTGGTAAGGTATTTTGGGTCATCTCGATGGGGCGTATACATCGTACTCCACGCTTAGCGCACGTGGTTTTATATCGGTTAATAGTAGCTCCAACAGTTAGATTCTAGTGTGTTGATCAGGTTATCAGTTACAGTTCAGTATTCAGTTTCAGCATGTCATGTATTTGGTCATTGCACTCAGTTCAGTTCATCTTCAGTATGTTCAGTATATTTATTATGTTCATTTTATATCATTGCTCAATATGTATTTTTCAGTAATGTATATTATTCAACTTTATTCTATCATGCATGATCAGTACCATTCAAGTACTGACGCATACTCTACGCTACATCGTCTCATGATGTAGGTTCAGGTCCTCAGCATTCAGATCACACATAGATCAATTTCTAATCTCCAGTTCAGCAGTATCAGTGGTGAGTCTTTATTCTTCGAGGATGATAGACATGTTTTCCTTTACTTTCAGTCTTTTAGTTTCATTATTGCTAGAGTTAGCTGGGGCATGTCCCAACATTTCTAGTCAGTTAGAGGCTTATTTCAGACATAGTTAGATTCAATTTAGCTTGAGTTTGATCTTTTGGTTGTCATTAAACTCATAGTTTTTATATTCAGACTTAGGTCGGGTATTCCCCATCATTTCAGATTATATCATGTTAAAGCTTCCGCACAATATTTCTCTTTTTAGTTTATCTTAGTGTGCTTATGATATGCTAACTCAGGGTTAGCTTGGGGTCACTCGTGATCATAAGTCTCATGTTTACGTCAAGTGGGTAGCCTCGGGGTGTGACAAACTTGGTATCAGTGCATTAGATTTAAGTGTCCTAGGATTTCTGAAAAGCCGCACTAAGTAGAGTCTTTTTCATGGGTGTGATGTGCACCACATCTAATGAGAGGGAGTGTCACGACCAAAGGGTGCCCCCTAGACGTAACAAGGTACATAATACCCCGAAGGGTACCAGGTAAGACACTTAGCATATCATCACATAAAGCATTAGAACATTAAGAGTAAAACACATTTCAAGTCTTAAAAAGTTTTTCATTAAAGCAAAGTGGAAGTCTAGACTTGTCTCAATATAGCCATCTATTACAATCTTGAATCAAATAGGGACACAGCCCATACAACATAATCCGAAAGTCAAATACAAGAAAAGGAACTACAAAGGTAATATCCATCCTCGAACCATGAGGACTCACCAATAAGGAGAAATGAACAAATCCAAGCTCTAGCAACAATGGGGACCACCTTGAGAACCCGACCCTACACTTGGGGAAAATGTAGGAAAATATGGGTTAGTATAAAAATGCACTAAGTATGATAGCCATGCATAAAATCATGAAAACATGCGAAAATGGACATTTTAGTTGAATGCATGCAATTTAATTAGTTAAAGCATCATTTTTAGGGTAAAGGAAAAGCATAAGTCATAAGCATATTCATTACATAGATCATCATATCATAAGAGAAACATATCATAAGTACCCTCAAAGCATACTAGTGCAATGCATGAATAAGATCCCATAATCCCACCCATGCTAAATAAAACTTCTTGAGTAGCCATAGTTCATAATTCATATTCTTATCATATTAGGAATAAGCCTTAACCGACATAGACCATGTGAGCTTACCTTAGAATCCGTTGTTGCCCACACCGAAAAGGGTTGCCCTACTTGCCTAAGCTAGAACCATACTTTTGGCTTTTAGGTGGATCCACTAGCTAAATAACCTATGGGGACACATAGTTTATGGTATAAGGATATTTCTACTAGAAACCCGCCCTTTATAGCGGGGGAGCTTCCATCTCAAGAGATACTTTCTAGAAACCCTCCCTTTCTAGCGGGGGAGCTTCCATCTCAAGACATACTTTCTAGAAACTCGCCCTTTCTAACTGGGGAGCTTCAATCTCATATTCAATATTCACTCGGTGCTAAGAATAATTCCCATGGAGTACATATTAAGTCTTGACTTAAGTTCATATTCATGGAAGAATGCCTTGACACTCAATCCAACATAATTCATAAGATAGCTCATAGATTCATTAGGTGAGAATAGTTTTTCAACCTTAGAATCATCATATTCATACATAGGTGTGTAGATGAGGATAACCTTTCAACAACACAACCACTAAATCATAATCATAATCACTTTACTCTCAAAGTTTCTTAAAGCATATACATTAATCTCATAATCATGCATAATTCTCAAATTTTTCCCTTCAAGGACCATAGATCATATTCAATCAACACATATATAATTTCTACTTTAGACATGAATGATAAAATAATTCAAATAGCTCAATTACTACAAGCATTATCTCATAATATTCTTCTTTCATCAATTAACTCACATCACAAGGTCACAAATTGGGAATATGGGGATTTCATGGATTCTTCGGAGATTTCATCATAAAAATATAATAAATCCTCAATTAAATCATAATATAAAGTAATTAAATCAATAGAATCATTTTTGAAAAGGAATCCATGACTTAGAGTCAAACCTTAGCTTTTGGGGAATTTCTACCGTTGAAATTGAGTTTTAAAGGGACTCCATGGATGAATTCTATCCATGGATGAAGAGCTACCATACCTTAGCTTTGAATTCCAATGAAATTGAGTAGAAAAGCTTGCTCCTTCAACCCTAGCTTCGCCTTCCTTCTTCTTTTTCCTTGGAGTTCTAGAGAGAGAGATTTTTTTGGAGGGTTTGGGTCTTTTTTTTGGTATTTGGAATTATGAGGAAGATGAATTAAAAACCTTATATAGTTAGTCTAATTTAGTCTAAAATGACGTCACTTAAAATTAATTAAAACAAAAAAACCCCATAATGCCCCTAAGTGTAACTGCCAGATGGCAGTTTCAGGCCTCACCCACGACCACACAACCACGGTCCCTGGATGGACCCACGTGGCATGCTAGTGAATCATGGGTGGAGGTTCAGAGACCTTGTTTTGGTATGCTTGACCCACGGTTGCCCACCCACGAGGTGTTGGAGGACCTACGGGGCGTGGGTTGCCATCGTAGGTCACTGCCCAGGCAGCCTCCTTAGGGTCCTCCTCAAGGACTCATGGTTGGTCCTTGGGGTTTGAACCGTGACGTTCTACATGAAAACATTTATTTTAAGGTACGGGGAGGTACGTTTACCACTCTAACCCTCATGTTAAGTTCTAGTTTAGCCTACTAGTTTTCCGGAGTGTTACAGGGAGGCAACAAACTATTTTAGGAAACCTTCACTTTCTTTGCTACTCTTATTGTGCGTGAGGTATGATCCAACTTCTCATTCTAACTCATCGTTATGCATTTCAGATCATGCCTCCTCGTAGAGCTTATGCAAGGAATGCTAATGCCCGTAATGCTAATGCAACTCCTCCAGTCCCAGACCATGAGGTTTCGAATGTAGAGTTTTGGAATGCTATTCAGCTTTTGGCTCAGAGTGTAGCCAACCAGAACAATCAATAGGTTCCAGTTCCTACAAATTCTAGTAGTGGATCAGTAGCAGCAAGGGTCCGTGATTTTTTTAGGATGAATCTGCCTGAGTTCCTAGGGTCACAAGTTGGTGAGGACCCCCAGAACTTCATTGATGAGGTTAAGAAGATCTTTGGAGTGATGCAAGTGATTGGAATTGATAGGGTAGAGTTGGCGTCCTACCAGCTTAAAGATATGACTCACATTTGGTTCGCGTAGTGGAAGGAAAACAAGGGTTAGACTGCAAATCCTGTGACATGGGAGTGTTTTACCGGAGCTTTTTTGGACAGGTTCTTTCCAAGAGAGTTGAGGGAGGCTAAGGCTAAAAAATTTATGAATTTGAGACAAGCTAGCATGTCAGTCCAATAGTAAGGACTGAAGTTCATTAAACTCTCCAGGTATGCTCCCCACATGGTTGCCGATTCAAGGGCACAGATGAACAAGTTTTTGTTTGGGGTATCCAATTTGGTAAAGACAGAGTGCAGAAATGCTATGTTGTTAAAAGATATGAACATCTCTAGGCTCATGACTCATGCTCAGTAGGTTGAGGGAGATAAGCTTAGGGAACAGGCTAAGGACATCAAGAAGGCTAGGATACGTAACTATGATTACTCGCAATAGAAATTGGGTGGTGGAAATCGCTCGCAATTTCAACAAAGGTCTTCAGCTCTAGCACCTTCATCAGGTAGTGCTCCATCCCCCAGGTTTTGATAGGATCAGAAAGGTAGGGCATCAGGATCTAAGTTTTAGGGGACTGTTTCAGGTACCAGAACCTACCCAACTCGACCGAAGTGTGGTAAGAACCATCCCGATGAGTGTCTTGCGAGAAAGGAAGGATGTTTTGGGTGTGGTCAGACTGGTCACAGGATGAGAGATTTTCCTTTTTCTAAATAGAGTCAGGAGGTAATAATAGTAGGTCTCAATCTACAGCTCCAGCAGGTCGCCCGACTCATCAAGATGCTTCATTTGGTACAGGTGGCGGTCAGCACCAAAATAGGTTGCATGCTCTCCAGGATCGACAAGACCAGGAAGATTCTCTTGATGTGATCACTGGTACATTACGAGTCTTTCACTTAGATTTTTATGCTTTGTTAGATCCAGGGGCTACTTTTTCCTTTGTAACTCCATATATAGCAGTAAACTTCGATGTCAGTTCAGAAACTCTTAGAGAACTCTTCTCAGTCTCTACTCCAGTTGGTGACCCAGTTATAGCTAGATGGGTATACAAATATTCCCCTGTCACAGTCTTTTAGAAATTCACCTCAGCATATCTTGTAGAGTTAGAAATGGTAAACTTTGATATCATTCTAGGCATGGATCGGTTACATTCATGTTATGCCTCAATCGATTGTTGAACTAGGATCGTTCATTTTCAGTTTCCAAGCGAACCAATCTTAGAATGGAAGGGTAGTAGCTCAATGCCTATGGGTCAATTCATTTCTTACCTTATTGCCAAAAATATGATCTCTAAGGGGTATCTTTTTCATCTAGTTCGGGTTAAGGATTCAAGCTCTGAAACCCCAACTCTTGAGTCAGTCCCAGTACTTAATGAGTTTCCAGAAGTGTTTCCAGAAGATCTTCTCGGAGTTCTCCCAAAAGGGAAATCAACTTTTGAATTGATCTCCTTCCAGATACCCAACCTATTTCTATTTCTCCTTACAGAATGGCTCCAGCTGAGCTTAAGGAATTGAAAGAGCAGTTGAAAGACCTTTTACATAAGGGATTTATCAAACCTAGTATTTCCCCATGGGGTGCACCAGTGTTGTTCGTGAAAAAGAAAGATGATTATGTCAGGATGTGCACTGACTATCGATAGTTGAACAAAGTCACAATAAAGAATAAGAACCCTAAACCCAGGATTGATAAGTTGTTCGATTTAGGGTGCTAGTCATTTTTCGAAGATAGACCTCAGATTTGATTATCATCAGCTCAAAGTACGAGATAGTGACATCCCAAAAATAGCCTTCAGAACTCGGTATGGTCATTATGAATTTGTATTTATGTCATTTCGACTAACCAATGCTCCTACAACTTTCATGGATTTGATTAACAGGGTTTTCAAGCATTATTTGGACTTGTTTGTTATCATCTTTATTGATTATATCCTAATTTACTCTAGGAATGAGGAAGAACATGCGACTCATTTGAGGGTTTTCCTACAAACTCTTAAAGATCGCAAGCTATATGCTAAGTTCAGCAAATATGAGTTTTGGTTACAATTTGTTGCGTTCCTTGGGCATATAGTGTCTAACAAAGGGATCTGAGTGGATTTTTAGAAAATAGAGGCAGTGAAGCAATGGCCCAGACTATCACGCCCCGAGGCTATCCCCAGGACGTGGACACGGGACCTAGGATCACGAGTGAACCCAAGATAACCCTGTTGGCATATCATAAGCATACTTAAAGATTTCAACATATTAGACATACTATGCGGAAGCTAGAAACATATCATAAAATGAAATGATGGGGAATACCCATTCTAAGTCTATATATACTAAACAAAAGTTTAAGAAAATGAACTATAACTCTAATGCTAAAGTTGAATCTATATATGTCTGAAATAAGCCTCTAACTGACTAGATATGTTGGGGCATGCCCCATCTAACTCTAGCGAATACTTAAACTAAAAGATTGAAAATTGAAATATAACATGTCACTCATCCACGAAGAATGAGGACTCACCACTAATGTTGTTGAACTGAAGATCGGGAACCGATCTATGCGTGATCTGGATGCTGAGGACCTAAACCTACATCACGAGAAGATGTAGCGTAGAGTATGCGTCAGTACTTGAAGGTATTGAGCATGCAGGATAGAATAAAGCTAAACAATAAAACATAACTGAAATAGAGCATATAGATCAATGATATAAGATAAAAAATGAAGAATATGATCAACATGTTGAATATGAACTAACTGATGTAATTACCAAATTTATAACATATTGAATACTGAACTGAAACTAATAACCTGGTCAATACACTAGAATCTGTCTGTGGAAGCTACTAATAACCGACATAGAACCACATAAGCTAAATGTGGAGTCTGATGTATACGCCACATCGAGGGGACCCAAAATACCTTTCCAAGAGTATAGAGGCATGATTGGCGTGTTCACTAAATATAATGCCCACAGAGGGGACTTACCTATAGGGGCACGTAGTTTTGGTACTGTGAGGGTGACTAACCCTAGTCCAACTCGGTATTAAGCCTACTCCCAATAAAATGTATAAAATAGAACAAAACTGTAATAAACTAAATAGCTTGAGATTCTGACATGTTAACTAAAAATGCAACTTTAATATACTAATAATGAAACATTCTTAACTGGAGCATGATAAGCTGACCTAGCAAGTATAATTCATGAACTAAATGAATCTACACAACTAGGGTTCTGAATTTCATGCAAGAACTAAGAAATAATTCAATGAAAACATGATAATCTGATTTTTCTAACAACTGATTCCCAACATAAATCTGAAATTCTAGAAACCCTAGGTCTAAGCATGATGTAGAAAATCAAGAATCTGTCTGTATTCTAGGGACCTAATGGGTGAAAGGAACCCACTAGTGAAATTCCACATACCTGGTGACGACTTTCATAGAGAAATCTTTCGATTTCAGGGCTGGAACTGACGAAACCTTTATGCGTTCTTGGACTAGGGTTGCTCGACTTTTCCTCTTAGTTTTCTCTAAGATTGATGAAATTTTGGTGAATGATTGATTAGGCTAGGTTCTAATTTAGTTTCTAGGCTAAAACTGACCAAAATTACATAGTTTAGGGGTTAAACGACGTAGTTTAGGGGTTCAACGCATAGGGGAAAAAACCAAACGACCCCTGAGATCATGGCTCTTCTGACGGACCGTCAAAGGGATCACGGACCGTCAAGCTGGTCGTGGTTCTTGGTCCAGTAGCTACTGGTTTAAGGGATGAGCTTTCATGAGCGCCACCTTGGACCGTCGTCTGGACCACGGCCCGTGAAAGGTCCCGTGGTCTGACATTTGGGCCTAGTGGACTCTGCCTGGCTCCCACGAGGGCCAATACAGCCCGTGAAGGGCTCTGTGGTCCACCTCTACTGGAAGGGTGCTGAGTTCACGGGCAGGTCAACGGACCATGGTCCCTCTCATGGTCCGTTAACCCTGTCGTGGTTCACTGGTTCTAGTGTTTTTCTGCTGCATTTTCTAAGTTTGGTTTCCAAGGTGTTACAATATCTCCCCCTTGGGATCTTTTTTCCTTGAATGAAGTTTAAACTAGCTGAGTATGGAGGGAAAGAGTTGCAAACCCTACCTTTGAGTACTAGAAACTGATTTCAGACTGAACTAAGTTCAAAGAACATGCAAATACGCTGAAAATGCAAGTAAAACTGAAGAAACATGATACTAAGACTGAAGCTACGCATGAATGACTGAAAAACTGGAGAGGAACTATTACCTCAAGTTGGAATTGAATCAGAAGGAAAGAGGTGAGAATAATTGGCCTACATGGCTGCTTCTGCTTCCCAAGTAACTCCATCTATGGACTGACTCCTCCACAAAACCTTAATTGAAGCGACTTCTTTGTTTCTCAACCTTCAAACTTGATGATCAAGAATCTCAATTGGCACATCCTCATAAGTGAGATTATCCTTCACAACCACAGTTTCCAAGGGTACTATGGATGTTGGATCACCAACACACTTCTTCAATAATGAAATGTGAAAGACCGTATGCACTGTTGCTAGTTTTGCTGGCAACTCTATCTCATAAGCCAGTTTACCAACTCTTTTCAAGATCTTGTAAGGTCCTAAATATCTAGGACTGAGCTTCCCTTTCTTGCAAAATCTCATCACCCCCTTCATAGGTGACACTTTCAAAAAAACCCAATCATCAATTTGGAACTCCAAGTCCCTTCTCCTTACATCTGCATAGGACTTCTGACGAATCTTTGCATTCTTAAGCCTATATCTGATGAGCTAAACTTTATCCGTATAATCATTAACCGAATCTGGCCCTATCAAGGCTGCTTCATCTACTTTAAACCAACCAACTAGAGATCTGCACCTACGCCCATATAATGCCTCATAATGGGCCATGTGAATTCTGGAATGGTAGCTATTATTGTAGACGAACTCTATAAGAGGAAGGTGATCATCCCAACTACCCTTGAAGTCGATCACGCAAGCTCTTAACATTTCCTCTAAGGTTTGAATGTCACGCTCTGCCTGACCATCCGTTTGGGGATGAAATATTGTGTTGAGATTAACCTGAGTACCAAGACCTTTCTGAAATGACTTCCAAAAATGAGAGGTAAACTGAGGACCTATATCTGATATGATAGACAAAGAAACCCCATGCAACCTAAATATCTCATTAATGTAAAGCTTGGTGTAGTCCTCCACCGAATCTGTAGTCTTAACAGCCAAGAAATGAGCAGACTTAGTAACTTTGTCTACTATCACCCAAATAGAGTCATGATGTCTGCAAGTACGAGGTAAAACTCTAATGAAGTCCATGTTGATCACTTCCCACTTCCATGTAGGAATGTTGATCTCTTGAGTCATACCTTCTGGTTTCTGATGTTCTACCTTCACATGCTGACAATTGGGGAACTTATCCACAAAATTTGTTATATCCCTTTTTCATGTCATTCCACCAAAAGACTTTCCGCAGATCACGATACATCTTAGTGGCGCCTGGATGAATAGAATACTTGGAGTTATGGTCTTCTGCAAGATTTGTTGTCTCAACTCACCCAACTTAGGAACACATAATCGACCCTGATAGCGAAGCACACCATCTCTCCCTTGGGAAAAAACCTCAACTCTCTGATGATGAAATGCACCCTTTAGTTGAAGCAATATCGGAACACTGTCTAGTTTTTCCTTAACCTCCCCTACTAATGAAGATTCTGACCCATTCTGAATTGTTACACCACCATTTGATATGCTCATAAGGCAAACTCTCAAGTGACCAAGCATGTGAACATCTTTTACTTGTTCTTTTATTTCTTCCTCAACTTGTGCTACACTACCCATAGATCTGCTAAGAGCATCAGCTACTACATTGGCCTTACCAGGATGGTCAAGCACATTCATTTCATAATCTTTGAGGAACTCAAGCCATCTCCTCTAGCGAAGATTCAACTCTTTCTGGGTGAACACATACTGAAGGCTCTTATGGTCTGTGAACACATCCACGTGAACACCATACAAGTAATGTCTCCAAATCTTTAGGGCAAATACTACGGCTGCAAGCTCGAGGTCATGAGTCGGATAGTTCTTCTCATGCACATTAAGTTGTCTAGAAGCATAAGCTATAACCTTACCTCACTTCGTCAACACACAACCTAGGTCGACTTTGGATGCATCACAATAGATCACATAACTGTCTGAACCCTCTGGTAGAGTCAAAACAGGAGATGTAGTCAACCTAGTTTTCAGTTCTGTGAATCTCTTCTCACACTTATCTGACCATTGAAACTTAACCTTTTTCTGAGTTAACATAGTCAATGGAGAAGCTGTGGATGAAAATCCTTCCATGAACCTTCTGTAATAACCCACGTATAGAAACTTATTCATATGTGTCCTCGAATCAGCAACCATATGGGGAGCATACCTAGAGAGTTGGGTGAACTTGAGCCTGTACTATTGGACTGACATACTACCTCTCCTCAAATTCATGAACTCCTGAGTTTTTGCCTCCGTCAACTCTCTTAGGAAGAACCTGTCTATAAAAGCCTCATAAAAACATTCCCACTTGATAGGAAATGCATTTGTACCCCTATTTTCTTTCCATTCAGTAAACCAAATGTGAGCTACATCCTTAAGCTGGTAGGACGCCAACTCTACTATATCATTTCCAGTCACTTGCATCAATCCAAAGATTTTCTTGACCTCATCAATGAAGTTCTGGGGATCTTCTCTAAGTTGCAACCCTAAAAATTCTGGTGGATTCATACGGACAAGGTCTCAGACCCTGGTTGGTGCGAACCCAACATTAGTATTTGCAGAAACTGAAACCTACTGATTGTTCTAGTTGGCTACACTCTGAACCAAAAGTTGAATAACGTTCCAAAACTCTGCATTCGAAGCCTCATGGTCTGGGACGGGAGGAACTGTGTTAGTGTTGCGGGCATTCACATTCCTTGCGTAAGCTCTACTAGGAGGCACGATCCAAAAATGCATAACGACAATTAGAAAGAGAAGTTGGATCATACCTCACGCACGATAAGAATAGCACAGAAAGTGAAGTTTTTTTCTAAAACACCTCGTAGACTCCCTCTCATCAGATGTGGTGTACTTCACACCCATGAAAAGGACTCTACTTAGTGCGGCTTTTCAAACATCCTAGGACACTTAAACCTAATGCTCTGATAGCAAGTTTGCCACGCCCTGAGGCTACCCCCGGGATGTGGACACGGGATCTAGGATCACGAGTGACCCCAAGCTAACCCTGTTAGCATATCATAAACATACTTAAAGATTTTCAACATAATAGACATACTGTGCGGAAGCTAGAAACATATCATATAATGATATGATGGGGAATACCCATTCTAACTCTGAATATATATATACTGAACAAGATTTTTTAAGACAATGAACTATAACTCAAATGCTAAAGCTGAATCTATCTATATGCTAACTTACTAGAAATGCTGGGACATGCCCCCAACTAACTCTAGCAAATATTGTAACTAAAAGACTAAAAATGGAAAGATAACATGTCACTCGTCATCAAAGAATGAGGACTCACCACTGATGCTACTGAACTGGAGATCGGGAATCGATCTATGCATGATCTGGATGCTAAGGACCTGAACCTACATCACGAGAAGATGAAGAGTGGAGTATACGTCAGTACTTGAAGGAATTGAGCATGCAGGATAGAAAAAAGGTAAACAATATAACATAACTTAAATAGAGCATAGTGATCAATGATATAAGATAAACATGAAGAAAATGCTAAACATGATGGATATGAACTAACTGAATGTAATGACCAAGTTTATAACATATTGAATACTGAACTAAAACTGATAACCTGGTCAACACAGTAGAATCTATATGTGGGAGCTACTAATAGCCAACATAAAACCACATGAGCTAAATGTGAAATCCGATGTATACGCCTCATCGAGGGGACCCAATATACCTTGCCAAGGGTATAGAGGCATGATCACTAAATATAATGCCCACAGAGGGGACTTACCTACGGGGGCACGTAGTTCTGGGACTATGAGGGTGACTGAACCCGATTGAACTCAGTATTAAGCCTACTCCCAATAGAATGTATAAAATACAACAAAACTATAATAAATTGAATATCTCAAGATTCTGACATGTTAACTGAAAATGCAACATTAATATATTGATAATGAAATATTCTTAACTGGAACATGTATAACCGAATAAGCTGGCCTAGCAAGTGTAATTCATGAACTAAACCAATCTACACAATTAGGGTTCTGAATTTCATGCAAGAACTAAGCAACAATTCTACGATAACATGATAATCTGATTTGGATTAGTCTAATAACTGATTCCCTAACATAAATTTGAAATTCTAGAAACCCTAGATCTAAGCATGATGTAGAGAATTAAGAATTTTACAGAATTCTAGGGACCTAATGGGTGAAAGGAACCCACTAGTAAAATCCCACATACCTGGTGACGACTTTCACGGAGAAATCTTTTGATTTGGGGTTGGAACTGACGAAACCTTGTTGCGTTCTTGGATTAAGGTTGCTTGACTTTTCCTCTTGTTTTACTCTAAGATCGATGATTTTTTAGTGAATGATTGATTAGGTTAGGTTCTAATTTAGTTTCTACGCTTTAACTAATAAAAACTACGTAGTTTAAGGGTTAAACGACATAGTTTAGGGGTCCAACGCATAAGGGAAAAGACAAAACAACACCTGACTTAAAATCTAACGCAGCTGACCACGGCCCCTCTAATGGATAATCAAAAGGACCACGGATAGTCAAGCTGGTTGTGGTCCTTGGTCCAGTAGTTGTTGGTTTCTGGGACGAGCTTCCACGGGCGCTACCACAGTCCATCGTCAGGACCATGGCTCGTGAAGGGTCTTGTGGTCTGAATTTTGGGGCCGATGGACTCTTCCTGAATCCCACGAACGCCAGTACGGTCTGTGAGGTGGTCCATGGCCCGTGAAGGTCTCCGTGGTCCACCTCTACTGGAAGGGTGCTAAGTTTACAGGCAGGTCAACGGACCATGGTCCCTCTCACGGTCCGTGAACCCTACCGTGGTTCATTCATTCTGGTGTTTTTCTGCTGCATTTTCTAAGTTTGGTTTCCAAGGTGTTACACAAACCTACCTTTTTAACAGATATCAAAAGTTTCTTGGGTCTTGTCGGTTATTACAGAAGGTTTGTGGAAGGATTTTCATCCATAGCTTCTCCATTGACTAAGTTGACTCAGAAAAAGGTTAAGTTTCAGTGGTCAGTAGAGTGTGAGAAGAGCTTCTCAGAACCAAAAACTAGGTTGAGTATAACTCCTATTTTGACTCTACCAAAGGGTCAGATGGTTATGTGATCTATTGTGATACATCCAGAGTCGGCCTAGGTTGTGTGTTTATGCCGCGAGGTAATGTTATAGCTTACGCTTCTAGAAATCTTAAGGTGCATGAGAATAACTATGTGACTCATGACCTAGAGCTTGCAGTCGTAGTATTTTCCCTTAATAATTGGAGACATTACTTGTATGGTGTTCACGTAGAAGTGCTCACAAACCATAAGAGCCTTCAGTATGTGTTCACCAAGAAAGAGTTAAATCTTCGCCATAGGAGATGGCTTGAATTCCTCAAAGACTAAGATATGAATATGCTCTACCATCCTGGTAAGGCCAACGTAGTAGCTGATTCTCTTAGCAGACTATCTATGGGTAGTGTAGCGCATATTGAGGAAGAAAGAAGGGAATTAGCTAAAGATGTTCACCGGCTTGCTCGCTTAGGAGTTTGCCTTCTGAACATATCAGATAATGGTGTGATTGTTCAAAATACCTCAGAATCTTCACTAGTAGCGGAGGTTAAGGAAAAATAAGACAGTGATTCGATATTACTTCAATTGAAGGGTGCAGTTCATCAGTAGAAAGTTGAAGTTTTCTCCCAAGGGGGAGATGGTGTGCTTCGCTACCAAGGTCGTTTATGTGTTCCTAAGATGGGTGAGTTGAAGTAGCAGATCCTTATAGCAACCCATAACTCCAGGTATTCTATTCATCCAGGTGCCACCAAGATGTAATGTGATCTGCAGAAAGTCTTTTGGTGGAATGGCATGAAGAGAGATATAGCTGATTTTGTGGCTAAGTGCCCAAATTGTCAACAGGTAAAGGTACAACATCAGAAACCAGGAAGTATGACTCAAGAGATTAACATTCCTACATGGAAGTGGGAAGTGATAAACATGGATTTCATTACAGGTTTACCTTGTACTTTCAGACAGCATTACTCCATTTGGGTAATACTAGAAAGAGTTACTAAGTCCGCTCACTTTTTGGCTGTTAAGACTACTGATTCGGTGGAGGACTAAGACAAGCCTTACATTAATGAGATAGTCAGGTTTCATGGGGTTCCTTTGTCTATCATCTCAGATAGAGGTCCTCAGTTTACCTCTCATTTCTGGAAGTCATTTCAGAAAGGTCTTGGTACTCAGGTTAACCTCAGCACAACATTTCATCCACAGACGGATGGTCAGGTAGAGCATACCATTCAGACCTTAGAGGACATGTTGAGAGCTTGTGTGATCGACTTTAAGGGTAGTTGAGATGATCACCTTCTTCTTATAGAGTTTGCCTACAACAATAGCTACCATTCCAGCATTCAGATGGCCCCTTATAAGGCATTGTATGGGAGTAGATGCAGATCTCCAGTTGGTTGGTTTGAAGTAGGTGAAGCATCCTTAATAGGGCTAGACTCGATTCATGATTCTATGGAGAAAGTCCAGATCATCAGAGAAAGACTTAAGACAGCCCAGAGTCACCAGAAGTCCTATGCAAACGTGAGGAGAAGGGACTTGGAGTTCCAAGTTGATGATTGGGTTTTCCTGAAAGTGTCACCCATGAGGGGGCTGATGAGATTTGGCAAAAAGGAGAAGCTCAGCCCTAGATATGTAGGCCCTTACAAGATCTTGAAAAGGTTTGGTAAAGTGGCATATGAGTTAGAGTTACCAGTGGAACTAGAAGCAGTGCATTCGGTCTTTCACATTTCGTTGTTGAAGAAATGTGTGGGTGATGCAACATTCATAGTACCTTTAGAGAGTGTGGCTTTGAAGGATAGTCTCACTTATGAGGAAGTGCCAGTTGAAATTCTTGATCGTCAGGTTTGAAGGTTGAGAAATAAAGAAGTCGCTTCAGTTAAGGTATGTGGAGGAGTAAATTTGTAGAGGGAGCTACTTGGGAATCAGAAGCAGCCATGAAGGCCAAGTATCCTCATCTCTTTTTTTCCGATCCCATTCCAGCTTGAGGTAATATTTCCTCTTCAATATTTCAGTTACTCTTGTTAATTTCAGTCTTAGTATCATGTTCTTTCAGTTATTCTTGCATTTTCAGCGTATTTGAATGTTCATGGGATAGTTCAGTCAAGTTTCAGTTTCCAGTACTTAGTGGTAGGCTTTACAGCTCTTTCCCTCCATACTCACCTAGCTTAGGCTTCGTTAGAGGACGAATGTTCCCAAGGGGGAGATATTGTAACACCTCAGAAAAATCAACTTCTGGACTCCACAGAAAAATTTGTGAACCACGGCAGGGTACACGGACCGTGAAAGGAACCATAGTACGTTGACCTATCCGTGGCTCATGCCCTCCCAGAACTGGTGGAACACGGGACCCTTCATGGGCAGTGGACTACCCAATGAGTGATGGGGAGGCTCACGTATGCCACATAGAACCCCACCAAGCTCAGACCACGGAGCCCTTCACGGGCCGTGGTCTTGATGATGGGCCGTGGTGGCTCCCATGAAGCCAAGCTAGCAGGCCCCTAGCCCAAGTGAAGGACCACGGTGATCTTCACGATCTGTGATCCTTCACACGGTCCATGAAGTGGACCGTAGAGGGAAGGTCCTAGAACATGTAGCTACTGGCCAATAAGCCACAACCCATACGACGGACCATGGTCCTTGGAATGGCCCGTCGTTGCGTCCATGGTCGGGCCCCATTAAATTTTAAGTGGGACAATTTGGTCTTTTCCCTTATGCATTGAACACCTAAACTATGTCGTTTAACCCCTAAACTATGTAATTTTGGTTAGTTTGAGCCTAGTAACTTAATCAGAACTTACCCTAATCAATCATTCACCAAAAACTAGAGAAAAAGAATAGAATTCAGGCATTAGCAACCTCAAGAACATCAGCAAGGTTTTCTTCAGTTCCATCCTTGAAATCAAAAGATTTCTCCGTGAAATTCGTCACCAGGTATGTGGGATTTCCCTGGTGAATTACTTTCATCAACTAGGTCCCTAGATTTTAGTCCAAATCTTGATTCCCTAAATATTTCTTAGACCTAGAGTTTCTAGAACTCCAGATAATTGCTATGATTTAGTTGTTGTAATGTTCCTAATCATATTATCATGTCTTAGTGACATTTTGCATAGATTCTTGCATGGAACTCAGAAGCCTAATTGTGTAGTTCTTTTAGTTCATGAATTACACTAGCTAGGACAGATAAACAGATATACATGCCTCAGTTTTCAAATGTTTCATTATCAGTACTTAATGTTGCATTTTCAATTAGCATGTCAGAATCTTGAGCTATCCAGTTTATTTTTAGTTATGTTGTATTGTACACATTTTAGTTGGGAGTAGGCTTAGACCGAGTTGGACTAGGGTCAGTCACCCTCATAGTCCCAGAATTACGTTCCCTCATAGGAGTATAAGTCCCCTCTGTTGGGCATCATTTTTAGTGATCACGCCAGTCATGCCTCTATACCCCAAGCAAGGTATATTGGGTCCTCTCGATAGGGCGTATACATCAGACTCCACGCTTAGCTCATGTGGGTTTATGTCAGTTATTAGTAGCTCCCACAGTCAGATTCTAGTGCATTGATCAGGTTATTAGTTACAGTTCAGTATTCAGTTTCAGCATGTCATGTATTTGGTCATTGAACTCAATTCAGTTCATCTTCAGTATGTTCAGTATATTTATCATGTTCATTTTATATCATTGCTCAATATGTTTTGTTCAGTTATGTATATTGTTCAACTTTATTCTATCATGCATGCTCAGTACCTTTCAAGTACTTATACATACTTTGCGCTACATCTTCTCGTGATGTAGGTTCAGGTCCTCAACATTCAGATCACGCATAGATCGGTTCCCGATCTCCAGTTCAGCAGTATCAGTGGTGAGTCCTCGTTCTTCGAGGATGATTGACATATTTTCCTTTACTTTCAGTCTTTTAGTTTCAATATTGCTAGAGTTAGCTAGGGACATGTCCTAGCATCTCTAGTCAGTTATATGCTTATTTAAGACATAGTTAGATTCAGTTTTAGGTTGAGTTTGATCTTTCAATTGTTATTAAACTCACATTTTATATATTCAAACTTAGGTCGGGTATTCCCCATCATTTTAGATTATATTGTGTTTAAGCTTCCGCACAGTTTTCTCATTTCAGTTTATCTTAGTATGCTTATGATATGCCAGCTCAGGGTTAGCTTAGGGTCACTCGTGATCCTAAGTCCCATGTTTACGTCAAGAGGGTAGCCTCGGGGTGTGACAATTCAAGTGTTAGAGGACATGTTGAGAGAATGTGTAATTGACTTTGGAGGGCATTGGGATAAGTTTCTACCATTGTGTGAGTTCTCTTATAATAATAATTACCACTCCAACATTGATATGGCCATTCAAGGCACTTTATAAGAGGAGATGTAGATCACCCATATGGTGGTTTGGGGCTGGATATATAAAACCTTTAGGGATTGATTTGGTTAAAGATGCTCAAGATAAAGTGAGAAGCATCCAAGATAAGCTTCTAGAAGCCCAGAGTCGACAGAAAAAGTACGCAGATCGTATGGTAAGGGACATGACAATTTATATTGGTGAGCAAGTTCTTTTAAAAGTGTCACTCATGAAAGGGGTGATGAGATTCATCAAGAAGGGCAAGCTTAGTCCTCGCTACATCGGGCCATTTGAGACTCTTGACTATGTAGGGCTAGTGGCTTATAGGTTGGCTTTACCACCTAGCCTATCTGGGGTCCATCCAGTGTTTTATGTGTCCATGTTGAAGAAGTATCATGTTGACGGGGATTACATCATTAAGTGGGACTTAGTTTTGTTAGACAAGACATTCGGTATGAGAAAGAACCAATCAAAATTCTTGACCACGATGTCCAGAAGTTGAGGACCAAGGAGATAAAGTTTGTGAAAGCTCAATGTAAGAATCGTCCAGTTAAGAAAGCTACTTGGGAAACCGAGAAGGACATGTGAGACAAGTATCCACAGTTATTCAATGATTCAGGTACTACTCTACTCTTACCTTAGCCAGTTTTTCCTAGTTTATCACTGAGGGACGAGTGATGGGTAAACTGGTATATATTGTAACGACTTGTTCCCGTCGTTATGAAAAATCCAATGGAAAAGAATTGGGGCCAGAAAACTTTTGAGTAGTGACTTGGAAATATCTAGTCTAGTCCAGATTTAGATGAAATCTGTGTAAGGTAAGGTCTAGGGAAATCTGGTAACGAATGGGGGATTTAATTATGAATTTGATCACATGAGTGGATAGCCAAGACGTTAAAGAGCATGTATGACTTTACGCAATCGAATTCGGGCAAGTAGAACTCCTCAAGATGATCTTGGCATGAAAGGGTAATTTCTCAACGTCAAGGGTTGAAGGTGTGTTGCGAAATGGGAGCTTGGAACTCAAATTTCAAGCTTCTGTCTCCGTGCAATCCATCGGGCAGGATTATTCCCGCCAGGGCGGGGCCGCTATGGTGGATTGGGTCCCGCTGTGGCGGGAAAGTCACGACATAAGTTAGGGAAAAACCCCAATTTTGTTATTTTCTGCAAAACTTCATTCTTGAGAGCTAGTAGATGACTCAGAGAAGTTCTTGATAGTTTCCCATGATTTTTAGCACTAAATGTAAGATAATTACTCCCCCAAAATGTGTTTCGATTCTTAGAACTTAGAATCTTGGGTATTATCATTTGGGGAGGGTTTTGGCTAGAAGTTGATGATGGAAAAGCCCTAATGGAACATTAGGATCTCGGTATGGTCTTGGGTTGATAATTTTAGTTATAATTTGGGTAAATTAGGCCTTGTTTATTAATCCATGCATTATTTAACTGTTTTAGACCAGGAACAAGCGGAAAAATCCACAAAGGGAAGCCTCAAGTGTCTTAGGAAGATTCGAGCTTGATTTCGAGGTAGGTGATGGTTTGATATCCTGTTTGTGTGATATATGCCGGTTGATTGTTGCATTGTATGCATGCGTGTATGTGAATAGGGAAATGTGAATCGAACCTAATGAAATGATTATGTGTGAACAACTACATGCAATGATCCTACTACTTGACCATGTGACTATATGTACTATTCATTATGGTGTGGTTATGATTGTGGTTGTGCTAATTGGATTTGGTGTCACGTTCCGACACATGCATTGAATTGGGTGTCACATTCTGACACAAATATTGGACTGTGTGTCACGTTCCGATACATACATTGGATCGGGTGTCACGTTCTAACACACTAACAGTTTGGGTATGGGTTCCACGAGAGAATCATTTGTGATTATTATGCTTATGTCTACTTATCATTCATATTGGAAGATTGTATGTTGCTCTTAAATGATAACTGACTTGTGCATTCCGTATATGTGTGTTGATTGTGTTGTAATTGCTTGTGTATATTGTGCTTATTAGAATGGCCGTGTGATCCTATCAGTACACTGTGGTTGTGTACTGATACCGCACTTCCTCGTTCTTTGTTGAGTACAGGGCATTTTCAGGCAGCTACTGACAGACCTCAGTTAAGAGATCACTGATCGAGACCTGATTCAAGGGTGAGCCAGTTCTTCCAGGCTACCATGGGTCCTCTATTGTTTGGTCCATTCCTTTCCGACTCAGACTTTATAGTTAGACTTATTCGTATGTTAGTTTCGGGGTTGCACCCATTTTTCTTAGACTCATCGTTAGAAGAGTTTTGATACCTTAACTTTCAGGTTCTAGGGGTTGAATTTCCGCAATAGTTATGTTTAGTTGTTTATTTTATGCTTTTGGAGTTTATGGGAACTCCATGTTATTCTATCATTTAAACATGTTTTTGTAACTTTAAATGCATAGTTTTTCGTTAAGTTGATTAGTTGAGTTGTAGTAATGATTCTGCCACCGGAGGTTTAGTGTGGGTGCCAATCACGGCGGTGTGGGTCGTGACAAATAGCTCGAGTATCGATTGATATAATGTTTTGGGGATGTTTTTTGTATATCTTGACTCTTAACTTCTTGTATTTGTTCTTTACTTTAGCATTCTTCTATTTTGTGTGATAGCTCGTTACTTCTAGTTCCAATCTATGGGTTCGACTTACCTACTAGTGGAATGGATGTACATGTCATCATGATCTAAGATTTTGAATTGTGATATTTGGCCTACCAAAAACATGGCAAAATGAGCTATTAATTTGTCAACTGGTCCATAAAGATCTGAAAAAATCAAATAGTGTTTGGCCTTGGAACTACAATGAAGGTAGGCAAAAATGAGCATTTGTATCACTAAAACAAATATGATATATAGCTACGACATCAATTTCGTCACTATTGTTCACTTTTAGTGATAAAATTTATTTTTCGTGCTTAAATATATGAGACACATACTTTTAGTGACGAAACATAAAAATCCGTAGTAAAGTTTTGTCCACTAAAGTTTTTCACCAAAAAATTAATTGGCGCCATTTGTTAAGTAGTGTTAGTCACGAATTTAATGTTATCGGTGACACATTATTTCGTCACTAATAATGTATCTAATTCATGATTTTTTGTCTTAAAATTTATTAATTTTTGGACACAAAAAAATTTCATCTAAAACAATATGTTGTTACAATATTGACAAATTAGAGTTCGTAGTTAAATATTATAAGTTTTAGCTATAAAATTAGATTTAATTATGACATTTATTTTCGTCACTAATAATATAAATAATTAGTGACAAAGATTTTATTGTCTGTAATCAATCTGTGATTTAGTGACAACAAAAAAATTGTCACAAAATATGTAGGGTGTTAAATAGCTACGACTTAAAATTTGTAGTGAATAATTCAACTATTTGCTACGAAAAAAATTCATAGCTAAATACAATTTGTCTTTGCTACAATTGTTCATAATCACAAGTGACAACTTACAAAAAGAATAATACGAGTGCTTCATAAGAAATAGACATAGTCCATTCGTTAATTGGCGAGGGAAAATATTAAAACCAACAAATTCGGTCGATTTTGTAAAAATGAAAAAGTTCAATTCATCAATTTTCTTAAATTACGCAATTATAAAATGCATCATTTAAAAAATATAATACAGGTTATAAGTACCATGAGTGGGGTATGGTTCTACCACTAGATCGCTAATATTTGTTGGCTTAACACTTTTTGTTTATTTGATACACTTTCATCGATAAAGACGATAGAAAAAATAACATCTCAAGTCTTGGTGCTAATTTGTGTGCGTGTCTACTGATTTCTGATTGGTAACTGCATAGACTAAGTCGATCTATTTGCTTCTTTCTAAAAATATGTACATATTTAATAGTAATTCCATAGACGTACGTAGAGCAACTATACAAAGATAACATCGACTTACAAACTTAGACTTTGCAAAGGTGCGAAATATTTCATGAATTTCTATTAACTTTTTCCATCAGTGCAAAAATTGAAATAAACTAAAAAATGAAAGCACAAATGAAATAAATGAACCAACTAGGATTTCAAATATATTATGATGAAGTACTATAGTTATGGGTATCGATGTTTTTTTCAAAATAATTGATTTACTGATCGAATTGAACCGATTATTCAAATTTTTTTAATAAAATTAAAAGTTTAATGTTATATAAATTTATAATTGTACTAAATAATTTTTAAAATTTATAAAAATAAATAAATAAAATGACAGAATCGTACTAAATATATTTAAAGATATTTTTAAAAATATATAGTTTAATTAAAATATAATCTACATTTGAAAGAATTGTGGGTGGTAAATTTCATGCATTTGTGTATGTGTATTAATAATCATATATTATATTATATCTACAGAAGTTAAATTTGAAAGAAGCGAATGAAGTTAAAAATAAAATAAAAATGAGACACAAGAGAGAGTTGGTCGGATGGTAAATACTCCTCATTTCCAACCTTAAGGTTGTGAGTTCGAGTCCCCGAGAAAGCATAATGTGGGAGCTCCTGGGCGAGGGGTTAAAAAAATTGAGATGGGAGATATAACAGGAAAATTAACTTTTTTATAATAATAAACTTGTCCGTAATTAATACATTTAAGAACAAAATATTTTTTTGTGTATAAAATATAGTCATTAGCGACGAAATTAGATTTTGTTCAACTACGAAATACATATAACATTAGAGACAATTGATGTTGTCACTGATTAAAGTAAAATAATTAGCGACAATATAATTTTATCGGTAGTGATAACCTTTTTAGTGACAAAACATACTATTAACTACAAAAAAAATATATAATTTTTATGACAAATAAATTTGTCACAAATGTTTTAGGATTTGGGGATGATTTTCTTTTTGTAGTCAATATAATTCTTTTAGCGACAAAGCACTAAATCGTCTTTGTATACTTTTAGCGACACACATTTAGTGACGACTGATTGACGAATTATTTTTCGTCTCTCAAGATTTTTAGTGACGAAATATGATTTATAAATGAAGAAATTATGTGTCCCTGATAATCAAATTTATTGTAGTGTATATGTTGGTGTTCTGGTACGATCATTAATAAACCAAACTTCTCAGAGAAAAGAAAAATATATAAAATAATGATAATCTATTCTAATAAAGTAAAATAAATTTATGATGTTTCTATGTTTCTCTCGATGAAATTCTGATAGGTATTAACTTAAAACAAAAAAAATATTTAATTCCAAATTTCAAAAGCCAACAATTTACACATAATGTAAGAAACTATATAACAAACTACTATTGGATGATACGCCATGAATACGATATCCATATTAGTTTATAATCCTTGTTGGGATGCATCCATTTATGTAATCAGTATTGGAAATGGTAAATTGAAAGTTCATCTCTCGGTGTTTCTAAATAAGAGGTGGGGTGGAACATAACCATCGAGCCAATCTCCATATATCTCTGCGATGTTTTTTTACGGTTTCCACATAAGCATTTTCTTTTCCCCTTTTTCCTCTTTTACCGAAGCATTGATCACTGTGTTTGCAACAAGTGGAGATGAGAAGGGCCTTGCAGTAATAGGGACAAAATTCATCAACACAGGTGCTTGCAACTTCGCTAAAAGAAATAGCCAACATCATCAAAATGAGCGGAGAAAGAAAAAACTTCAAGAAAGATCTTACAAGATTAGACTTAAATAGAAAAGTAAGAATATGACTCCAAGTAAGCGATCACAATCAAAGTCAATAGATCTCATATTTTACTATAGAAAGTCAAATATTAAAAAAATAATACATAAGAGATACGTAACTCATGGAGGTCATCATTCACATACTTTGTGTCTACTTGTTTAGTAAAAAATTTGCAATGACCAAATTACTTTAATGTTAGACCTATAAAAACCAAGATGTAGGATAGATGTTTTTAGCTTTGCATTGTTACTTGCTTTAAATGTTAGATATGAATAGACAGAGAAACTACATATCTAATGTATTTCAGAGGAAATAAGATAGTCGCCATTGGAGAACAATAAATAGTTGTGAATATGTGAAACACCAATCAAAGGACATTGTAACACAACCAATTCCTGGAATATTATATGGACCCAAACACATCAAGATTTTCATGTTCAAGGAAAGAATACAATTGTTGAATGCTATTTTGGCTACAATTTTTTAGATGATATTTTCTCTTTTCTAATGCAATTACTATACAAAAGGTAAATCATATGAAGACCTTCTCTCTTTCTAATTTTATACAAGATTCTCGTTCTAATTTGAACTATTTCATCTCTAACAAAGAACTTACAGAGCAACAAAAAAATATTTCCTCTAGGATCTCAATCAATACCTAGTACTATTCACCCTTCTTTTTTTTACAATAAATATGTAATTGAATTATATACATTAAAGAAAATGTGAGGGCATAAAAAGATTAGCTTACCTGATTGGCAATGAGCAAAGTGACAACCATCACGGAAGGGGCATTTACCTGTTGTCTCCCACTTGTTACATATCTTTGTCTTCCATTATGTAGGCATCTCAAAACGGACAATATCATTTTTATTCTTACTAGTCTCAATCATCTTAGGATCACTTATGTTCCTTGTAGTTTCGATACTTATTGCAGAACTCTCCCTGTCCTTTGGCATGTTGGTCTTAAAATTTGGAGGACGTTCATGATGAAATTTGCACTTATGTCCATAAGGACACCCTTCTCCATCATAAAATATCTTGCAAATTTTCATCCTACGCATTTTTTCTTTATCCTCATTCAACTCTCTATCCTTTACACGGACTAAATCCTTCCAGTTGGGAGGAGGCTCCCGCAGATCTTCAACACCATGAACAAAAGTACAATTTTCCCCATTCTTGCAAGTTTCTTTCAAAAACTTAGCACACATGCGGGTTTTATAAAATATATGCCTTATCCCTTTGCTTTCTTGAAGATTTGGTGAATTCACTCTAGATTTAATAGCTGGAAATGTTATCGAATTTGGCAAGTTGTTATCGAAATCTGTCATTCTCTTGAAAAAAGGTGCATGCTCAAACTGACAATAGGACTCAAATAGATCATAGTTCATTGGAGAATGAGGCCAAACACCTCCAGCATCACCATCAACAAATGGAATTGGAATAAAATGCAGAGGATAAGGCGGTTGATTGGAAAAACTCATATTTCCTTTTCTGATGTTGATTATTTAAATGAAATCCACTTCTATTCTTTTCCTCTCTCTAAAAAAGTAAATAATGATTCAAATTTTAGCAAAAAATAGAGAATTAATAAGATATAAAACACCTTAAATAAATATTAGAAAAAGGAGAATAAGTATACAATAATAACTAACATATGACAGAGAAACAGAGATACTATTGAAATAACAAAACACAATAAAGGTACACACAACAATGACTAAAACATACATTGGTAAACAATAACAAAATATTCAGTATAATCTTACAAGTGTCTTCTGAATATAGATTTTTTTACAGAAAACCATCCGACTAAAAGAAGAGTTGCAAGAATGATATTTAAGTAACAGCTCATAGAAACAAAAAAACGACAATCATACCTCAATTGAAAATAAGTTAGGATTGAGTATATGAATTTTCACTATTCCATGTAATCTCATCTCATGGCATGACATAGAAAATCAAAAAACACTTCCAAAAAATTATCAAGGCTGAAAATAAGAATATATAACAAAACTGAATCTGTTACCATTCTTAAATTGTTTAGGATCTCTTTGAAAAGATACATGTTAATTACAATTAATGCAATTACCACCCTTGTAATTATATAATTACACAACATAATAATTACTCAATATAATAATTATGATAACCTATTTGTTTTTCATAATCTAATTACAAGCGTAGTGACCCTTTCCGTCTTGCCCAATGATAAAAAACAAAAGCATGATTTGAAGTTGGGTAAAAAATTCAAATCTTCAAAGTGGAGAGATTGGGTGAAACACTTGACACTCTCTTGCACTCCTAATGCTCTTCGAAGTGAAATTGATCTCAAATTGGGGAGACAGTTCATTGCCTTGAAGTGGAAACATAAAGGGTGATGTACCTGGCCTGAGGTACACTTGATGGGAGGCACCCTATCGGTATCCAAATTAGTTTAATTTTGAGTTTTTGATTTCCAGACTATGTTTAATTTGTGTTTTTGACTAATCCTCATGATTTTGGAGTCTTTGAAATTAATTTGAACATGCTTAGAGGCATGAATCTTAGAGAAAATGAAATTCGAGGTGAAAACCCATCAAAATATGACTTGGTAAGATTTTTAGGTCCCCAGGCTCCCCCAATAAGACTGTGCGAATAGCCTAATCACCCTTGAGTCTGCCGATTTGTACAGAGAGTGACCTCCCAAAAAGGGGTGATAGGAGTGGCAAAAGCGAACACCAGTTAACTCAAAGCGAAGTCCGCAAAAGCATCTCTCTCTCGCGAAAGCAAACATCGCTTGAGCAAAGGGGCACTCGCTTAAGCGAACCCCGCGTTTCATCAAAACTCACGAAAGCAACCAAATGTCACCTAAGAAAAAGTAAGGAGTTCAAAAGGCAGTGATCAGAATCCAAACAGACAAAAACCTTAAAATAAAAGGTCAAACTTTTTCCTTTCCTCCTCAAATATCTCGAATCGTTCTAAACTTTTGGTCTTCATTGTTCAATCACAATCCAGTATGTCTCTCTCACTTTACCTCTCTTGAATTAGTAAATTTCATTTGTATAATTAATTTTTTCCTTGCTGTAAGTTGGGGGTATTTAGTGGGTAGTAACTTCTCTAACTTGGGGGGAGGACAAAAATTGTGAATGTGTTGGCCGAACTATTTGCTTGAATTGTTAAATGCATGTGTGTGGGCTGATTTATAGTATTTGAGGAAATCTTGAGTACCCATTTCATGATCTAATTGTTGAAAATAGATTGGGCACAAGTGTTTGACAAAATGCCCAAAAGAACTCAAAAAAGATTTTCGAAACTTGTGTGCAGAAATGATTGTGTTTCTTGGTTGCTTGTTTGGTTGTTGTTGATGTTACACTGATGGTAGTTGAAATTTTGTGCTAAAAAGTGAGATTAAAATTGGTTGTTCCTGTTGAAGGGGGGCGACTGTTCGCAAAAGCGGACTCACTATCTCAAAAGGGATGTTCGCTTATGCAATTTCCGCATAAGCTGTCTTCTGGTCTCTTTTAAGATGTAGCGAACATGACTTCGCTTTTGCGACATCTGAGAATATTTTATGCCAACATGAAATTTTTCAGCATGATTGTTTTGGTTCCAAATTGAGTTCTAACAAATTTATTCGACTTCTACCTATGATATAGCATTATTTAACACATGATTTTCACACTTCTATGCTACTTTGATTTTCAGATTTTTACAAAGTCAAGAATGGCACATGAACTAGGTTTTGAGGAGGAAATAGTGGTCGAATATGACCAATATCAATTTGTCTCTCTCTGAGTACAAGATATCTATTATGATGATTTGATGAAGAAGAAACTATTTTCGGGGAGAGGCATATCACTTGACAAAGTTGAGGACACACTTCCAACTTTCCACCAACGGTTGATTGCATCCGGTTGGATATGATTTGCAGATGAACCTTGCAAGGCGAATGAGCAATGGGCGAGGGAGTTTTATGCCAACTTCATGGAGAGTGACATGACATCAAGGTTGATCACCATCCGGGGCAAGGTTGTCAACTATGGGCCAGAGGAAATCAATCAAATATATGGTTTACTCAACCATGATATCAAAACCTTCACGGACAAAGATTGTGCTTCGGATGCTTGGATGGCTTCAAAGCTATGTCCAGAAAAAAAAATCTTTAGGCCATCACAAAGTATGAGATTTTATGCTCAAACTTGACCGTAGAGGAAAGGATATGGATGTTGATCGTATGCAGCCATATTCCCCCAAGTGGGAACATTAGCAATATTCTGGTATTGCGAGCACAAATAGGGGCTTGTTTACTTGATAATGTCCCGCTGAATATATGCCACTTGATTTTGAATGAGTTCCAGAAATTTCAACTATATTACAGCCTATCTCTCATTGTTCCCTCTCTGATTACAGAGCTTTGTAAATGGGCTAAGGTGAAGGTACATCCGGGTGACACTTGGATGGAGCCCAAAAATCATATTTTCCCACTCAAGATGTATGGTGAGGGAACAGTGGTAAAAATCAAAAAGAGGAAGGTTGACTCCGGTGAGTATGTGCATGTGGATGATGATTCTCCTATACCACCAGTCTTGGGTCCTTTTGAGTCATTAAGTAGTGAGTTGAATATTGTGAAGGAAATAGTGGCGAGGCTGCCTCAAGAGTCATCATCTGGGCCAAGATCTTATGTGCCCCAAAGTGAGTTTGATGCCTACTTAATTGCTCAAAGGAAGCAAAAAGCTCAACTTGCAAATTTAGAGAAGGCCTATATCGGTTTGGCTAAGTCAGATGGAGATTTAAGCATCTCACACAGTAAAATGAAGAAGTGGAAGAAGAGTAGAGACAAGTTCTTCACTCGGATGTGGAAAGGGGTAAAAGTCCTTTGGAAGGTTTTGAAGGTAAATGAGCCACTCCTGACTTTTAGGCCAAATGAGGATGGAGATAAGGTTGCTAATGGAGTGATGATGGTGGAGATGAGGATAGTGAGGCCATCAAGACAGATGAAGAGGATTGACGCAGCTTAGGGAGCCCTTTGTATTCTTTGTTTGAGTATTCTAGTTGTGATATGAGTACACAACATCATTTTTAGTTAGGGGTGCTCCCTTTTGGGGTGTTTTATCTTATTTTGATTGACATTTTGGATTGTTGTTTTGGATGCTTTTGTTTATTGTGCGAATTGGTCATTTTTATTATGTTTTGGTTTTATTATATTAGTATCTTTTATTAGTTTATGTTTTGTAGTACTAAATTATGATGATAGTGCTCCATGCTTGTATGCCTTAAAGCAGGGGAAGTCTGAGTACCTGTTGCTTGTGAGTTTGGAAGTCCTTGTGAAAGCTCAACGAAAAGGCTTGAATTTTCCAAATGATTGATTAAGTGACATCATTTTTAAGGGCAAATCATCATTTTGTTGAGTATTGATGCCTTTATGGTTCTTTAATGTGAGGTTGTGACTTGTTTGGTACTAATAGATTTAGTCAACCCTTGTGAGTTGTGAAATGAGCACCCCTCTGAAAGTTTTGTGAAAATGAATGATTTTGTGACAATGGGTTGACTCATTTTATGACTCCAAATTACTAGGTGGTGAAGTGAAAAATAACTCTTTTTTTCTTGACTAGGAAATGAAATTAAGCCATCTTGAATAATTCCATTCCATGTGTAGTCAGTCTTTGTGAATAATGTCATGTATTCATATGTGTTAACTAAAACTTGCCTAGTTAGTCTTAAAATATTGGTCTTGAATGAGTTTGGTTGGAGAAGTGATCTTAGGCTTTGTTTGATTGTCCTAGAAGTCCACTTAGCCTAAAAATACCACCTTTGCACTAAATATGTCCTCAAGTGTCACCTTTAAGCCTTATCTTTTTATTGGAAACTACATTACAAGCCTTGGCCTTTGTTAAAAGTAACCTTCTTTAGAATCCTTCCCTCTTTGAACTTGAAAATGATGAAAGTTGAGGGTGTTATGGGAAACTTATAGATGTATGCTTACCATATGAGGGCTTGCTAAAAAAAGGAACTTGAGAATTGAGGAGAAGTTTCAAAGAAAAAAAAAGTTGTGAAAAAGAAAGAGAGTGTTTGAATAAATAAGACTTGAATCCTCCAAAAGTTGAAAATGGTTGCATGTGGGGAATCTAGAATGGAAGAACGGGAAAAAAATAAGGAAATGACGGAAATGTGCATTGAGTTGAAAAATAAAGAAAAGTGGAAAAGTTGTTAATTGAAAAGTTGTGTGTAGTGTTTAAGGAGGGTGTATTCACTTGTACCTAAGTGATATTCTAACCTTCCCTAAAACTACATTACAAGCTTAACAAAGTCCTTTGAGATCTCCGATCGAATGAAATTGAGTCAATGTTGTTTGAAAATATGGGCAAGCCTATGGTGTGGCACTTTTTGAGTGTGAGTGTTTGTATTGTTGTCCCTCGTATTGTAAATACTTGTGTGTTTTGTGGGACATTTCTTTTCTAGTGAGGGCATGAGTTCTAGGATGGATTGGTGAAGTTGATAGATTCCGAAATTGAGTCAAGGGAAGTTGTTAGAATACTAGTAATTGTGAGTCACTTCTTGAGAATTCTTGTTGTCACTTGATCATTTTTTAAAATCGTTGAGTTTGGGAATTTTGTTTAAACTTGAGGGCGTTGCTTGGCTTGGAAATCTCTTGCTTGCTTGCTAATTATTAGTACCAACCAAAGTCATAATCATTGATCCTTGTTGAAATGGAAGAGTGTTGTGCTTAAATTGAGTGCCTCTTGTGTTTTTTATGTTGTTTTGCTTGAGGACAAGCAAAGTTTTAAGTTAGGGTTGTTGATGAGTTGTGGATTTCCACTCATTTGAAGCTTTTTTTCTTGTGATTTTGTGTCACTCAAGTAGATAAAGAGGCTAATTATCCTTTGAATTGTGTTGTTTCAGGTGTTTGGATGTTGGGAAAGAAAATGAGGAACAAAAGTGGAGTTGAAGCTAAAAAAAGAGCAAAACTTGGTAGAAAACATGCCCCAGATCTTGCACCTACGAGCTGGGACTCGCTTAAGACAACAGCCAACTAAGGTCAACAAATCGCGTAAGCAATGATGCAGGGTTCACTTTTGCAAATTGGTCCAAAGAGGCAAAGGTCACTTAAACGAACATATATTTCCTTTTGTGATGCCACTTTTATGAAGCCCGCCTTTTTCAGATAAGGGTAGAATGGGAAATTCTCAAGCTTTTGACCAAAACTTCAAAAAATAGGGATAGGGTGGAACATTATTCAGAATCCAAGAATTGTTAGAGGGAGAATATTGTAGAGAGAAAACCTCATCAAAAAGTAGATTTTACATTATTCTTGATCTTGGGGTTGAGAAAATTGAGGGCAAGTGGCCTCACATTTCATACGTGGATCTGAAGATTGTGTTCTATTTTAGTAAATATTTTGTACCTTTCTTCATTTCCTTGTTTTTAACTTCTAGAAATATGGGAGTAATTGCTTGTATTAAATTGGGGCTTTAGTGATAGAAATAGACAAAGCTTATGAGGTATTTGATGTATTGCTCTATTGCTTTTGTAATTCCTTGTTTCCATGTTTTATTTCATGATATAGGTTCAATCTATTTTTCATGTTTGAATTTAAGGGATGAGAGTGCACGTTCAATCCTAGCTTTCGATCTTTGTGGGTTACTTGAAAATAGAATTTGTGAAGTGGAGAATTAGATTGATAATTGCATTTTAGCTTTGAATCTTGAATTTGAGACCGAAAAAAGATACTTTAGGGTTTCATTTTTGAGTGCAAGACTTACAAGAAAGAGAGGTCTAGATTAAGCTAATGGGTTGTTTTGTATTATCGTGATTGAGACCGAAAGGAGATATCGCGATATAACCCTTTGAGACCGAAAGAATATTAGGGTTGAATTAAGATGATCTGGCCTATCTATTATTGAGTGATCTTGGTTTGAATTATTCTGGATCATTGAGTGTTGATTAAGTCTTGAATTTTTTCAATTCCCATACATCCCTTTCTTGATATAGTCTTGGCCCCCGTTCGTAGTTTAATTAGAAAAATTCCCTTTTATTTGATAATTTTGTACATTGCTTATTTAGATTCAAACTAGTATCTAGTTAACCTTTATCTTTTCAATTGTCAGTACATTATTCCTTGTCAGATTCAACCTTGAATCTTAGTTGGGTCTTTATATTGACGACGACTACTCACTCTTTTGATTGGTTTTGAAGAGTGATTTTAGTGTTATTGAAAATGGCTCTGCTGTCGGGGAACAATTAGGCATATTGAATTGATTTAGGATTTCTTGTTTACTTGTTTTTATTTAGATTGTGAATAATTGTCTTTATTTTGTTTTGTTTTGTTTCTAGGGGTCAAATCCCACATAGAATGGTATATCGTAGAGAATTTTTATCAAGAAATTTGGATTTTAAGATCGCTCATTTGTAATAATAAGAAAAAATGGGTGGATGATTCCACCAATTTAATAAAAAGCTTTGGTAATCAATTAGACTAAAATATCGAATAATTCAAGAAGTAACAAGCAATCTAGGGGTGCGGAGATTGGAAATCAATGTCACATAGGGGTAATTGTGTTGCTCTATAGTGATGAACATCCATGAATAGGCTAGGTCATATTCATTGACACTAATCATATTTCGATCTCAAAGCATCTATGCAAAGAATCTCCTTTCGGTTTATCTAAATGCCAAACTAAACAACCCAATACCTTACTCTATTCAATCATTACAAATAGGGCAAATATATCCATCCCATAACCTCTATTTTCAAGCAAGTTATAGACATCAAACCTAAATTGCTAGTATTGAACTAATTACCTACTCCAATTAATCTCTTTCAAGCATCAACCAGAGATCTGAAGTATGAATTAAGTTTGCAACCTTAACCCAAAAATTAAACCTTACTAATTAGCCAAAATTCATGTATGAACAGCAACAAAAAAGAGCATAACACAATACCCACTATATTAAATCAACATCCAACCCCATAATTGCACCCTTAGATCTTGGGGTTTTCGCCACCCATCACAAAAAGCAAAGAAAATATACCTTCCATGAAAGCAGTCATGGGTAACAAGAAATTAAGCAATTCCAAGTGAACTCACTTTGGATTCAACTTCAATTTATCAAATTCAAGATCAAAGTTGAAAATTCCCAAAAGCTAGAAAGTGTTCTTCAAAAGGGTCAAGTGTTCTCTCCAAAAACAATTTTAGAACTACGGTTTCAAGACCTCTCTCTCTCTCTTCGATTCCTAATTTCTCTCTCTTTGGGTTATTTTTAATTTCCCAAAATTTGGCCCAAAAACCCAATGCATGTCTCATTCAGCGACATTAATTAGGCTCACGAGCTCATTTGGCAAATCACCTCTTGCTCTTCAACTCACCTTTTCATGCTCTAGGCTTCAGGTATTTGAACATCAGTTGGCGAATTTGTTTGAGTCTTTCACATTCAGTGAATCATCGAGTACCACCTTAGTTCTCCTTTTTTAGCATTCAATTTTTTATTTTTTATACTGTCATTTTCAGAAATGTTCAGCAAGGCCGTTGTTTTCATTCGGCTAATCGCCTACCCAATTCGATAGACAAAAGTGTTATGCACTTTTATTTTGGGTGAGGTCGTACTCATTAGGCGATCCTTTTTCTTGTTAGGTGATGAACAATGTATAGTTTGCACTTCTTTTAACATTTTTGGTTATTCTTTCGAACATCAATCTTTGCCTTGTCCATTTTCCTTCATAAACTGCAAATCATCAACATTTTATAAGAATAAGACAAAATTAGGCATTGAGGACACTAATTATTGAGCTAAATAGACCTCAAATGAGTGCAAATATACTACTCATCAATTTTTCACCCTCCAATTGTCAATTACAAGAGCAAAATTTCAAACCCCAAACTAAGAGCAATACTCAATTGTTTCTCCCCCTAAGAGTTTCAGGAGTAAAAACTGATAAAAGATAAGATAGATCTAATTTCTCTCTCTTTCTAACTATTTATACTTTCTAAAAAGATTCTTCTGCATCCACATTAGTCGGGCTGACCGAACTCACTCGGCAGATCGTCACTCTTATCTTTAAGCTCACCTTTACTAGCTTCAGGCTTCAGGTGTTTGAACACGAGTAGGCATACTCGATGGAATATGTTCTTCACGATTGCCGAAACACCGAATATCACCTTGTGCTCCTAAGATAGCCTTTAATATTACTCTTCAGTCTGTCACTTTCAGTAATGCATTTGGGTTCGCCGTTAGCAAATCGGTGGATCACCGATGCATTTCTTCTTCACCAATTTAATTTAACACTTGGACCATTAAAAATTTCCATTTTGGCAAGGTTCAACCATTTGGGTGATTCGCCCTTTCGATTAGGCAAACATCAGGTTGGGGTTTCTACTCTTTTCAATATTTTGGCCTTTCTTTCAAGTATTTATCCTTGCCTAGTCCCTTAGACTTCATAGATGTAAATCATCAAAATATAATTAGAATAGGACATAATTAGGCATTGAGAAAACTAATTGTTTGTAACACACCGGAAACTAGTAGGCTAAACTAGAGCTTAACATGAGGGTTAGAGTCGTGAATGTAACTCCCCGTAATTAAACTAAATAATTTTGTGTTAGAACGTCAAGGTACTACCCCCTCAAGGACCAACCATGGATCCTTGAGGAGGACCCCTGGAAACTGCCCAGAAGTAGTGAACCACGGCAGGACCCACGCCCCGTGGGTGGGTCCAAGTCCCATAGGTGGTAGGTCCATAGATGGCCAAAAATATCTGTCACCAAACCACGATTGACCATGATGGTCCATGGTTCCATCCACGGCCCGTCAACGTGGTCTCGTGGATGGTGATTAGGAACTGTTTTAGTGGATTAGTTTAGGGGTATTTTGGGGTTTTCCAGTTTCAATTAATATTAAGTGGTGTCATTTTAGCCTAATTTAGACCACCTATATAAGGATTTAAATCCCCTAAACTAAGTCATCCAACTCATTATTTCTAAAACTCAAATCAATTCCCAAAACTTCCTCCTCTCCAAAAAAATTCTCTCTCTAGAAAACTCAAAGAAAAAGAAGAAAGTGAAAGCTAGGGTTCAAGAAGCAAGGATATTTAAATCAAATTCATAGGGCTCTGTGATTGATGTACGGTGGTTTTCATCCATGGGTAGTTGTCACCCATGGAGCCCTCTCAAAACCTTCAATTTCAAATGGTAGAATTCCCCCAATTAGCTAGGGTTTTCTTCATTCACCATGGGTTCTTTGATCTAATGATTTTAATGGCTTAATTATGTTTAAATATGCATGAATTGATGATCTACAATGCTTTTATTATGCTTCTCTTATGAACCCATGAAAATCCCATATTTCTCCAAATTGTGATCTCATAGGTTGGGTTGTTAATTGTGAAAAAAGATTTTTTATGATCTAATGTATGAATTGATAGAATTACATGAAATTGTGATGAAATACCTATCTAATGCTTAAATTCTATATTTGGTGATTGATGATAGCTTTGAACCTTGGAAGGGAAAAGTGTGAGTTTATGCATGATCTTATGAACTTATGTAAAATGTTATAAAGGTGCTTTGAGAGTAAAGTGTCAATGTTGATTGTGTTGTTGTATTGTTGAAAGGTCATTCTCATGAAACACTTACAACCATGATGTGAAAGGTTTTCTCACATAGAAAGAATTCTTAGGTTGAAAGCCTATTCTCACCTAATTGAATCAATGAATAAGAGCTATCCTAATGAACTAACTTGGATTGATTTTCAAGGACATCCTTCCATGAGACATGAGTTGAGTAAGACTTAATAAGTATTCCATGGAAATTATGCTTAGCACCGAGTGGATATTGAAATGAGATGGAAGTCTTTTACGTTAGTTGAGTTCGGGCATCCCATGCATGTCTCATGAGATTGAAACCTTCTACGTTAGTTGAGTCTGTGCTTCTAGTAGCAATCTATGTATCCCATAAACTATGTGCCCCCATAGGTTATATAGATAGTGGATCCACCTAAGATAAGAGCTCATGGTTCTACCTTAGGCAAGTAGAACAACTCTTTTCAGTGTGGGAGACATCGGGTGATCATGTTTTAGCTCACTTGGTCTCTATGTCAGTTAAGGCTATTCTTCCCATAATAAGAACATGAATAATGAACTACGGTTACTTAAGAGACTTTGTATATGAGTTCAAAGGTTTTAAAGATGATATTGGCTTATGTTGTCCATGATTGTGACTTATGACTTCTACTATCTTATATGATGCTTAAACTTGGAAAATTGCATGCTTTCAAATGAAATGTCCCTTTTTGCATGTTTTTAACGTTTTTATGCATTGCTACCATACTTAGTGCATTTTTGTGCTAATCCCTACTTTTTCTACATTTTTCCCAAGTGTAGGGTCCGGTTCTCGAAGTGATCATTATTGTGGCTAAAGCTTGGACTTGTGTATCTTCCGAGCTTGTTGGTGAGTCCTCATGGTCCGACGATGAAATTTTCCTATGTTGTAGTTTCTTTCATGTACTTTCCCTTTTCGGACATGTTGTATGGGCTAGGCCCTATTTCATTCAAATATTGTAATAGATAACTATATTGAGATCTAAGACTTGAAATGAGCTTTATGTTTTATTGTTCTATTCTTATGTTATGATATGCTAAGTGGCTTACATGTAGCCTTTCGGAGTTTTATGTGCCTTGTTACATCTAGGGGTACCCTGGGTCATGACATTGTTGAAATGAATAGGCTTTAAATGAGATTAAATCTACCACTCATTAGTAAAGGCAGATTTCATGGGCAAGGTCGAGGCTGCGGTAGAGGTAGAGGACAATTTAGTGAGTCACATAAACCCAAGAGTAACTTGCAATGTTGATATTGCAAGAAGTTTGTCCACGCTGAAGCATATTGTTGGACCAAGAAAATATATAAGCAGAAGCACACCGATTTCTCTGAGTAATTTGAGGATGAAAGTAAGTTGTTCATGGCTCATTCTCCCATTATTGACAGTTCTGATGGTGTTTGGATTATTTATAGTGGATGGTCAAATTGTATGTGGTACAAAGTCTTTATTTAGAAATATTGATGAGTCAAAAAATAGTGAATCTCAATTTGATGATGACAAACAAGTACGTGTTGAAGGCAAAGGTACCATATCCATCAAAACAAAGTAGGGTAATTCTACATTAATGTGTGATGTGCAATTCATTCCTAGTTTGGCTTACAACTTGCTAAGTGTTGGACAATTGATGGTGAATGGTTATTCTGCTTTGTTTGATAATGACTCATGTATTATTAATTAGTGACAAGAAATCTGGTCAAACTATTGCAAATATGTCTATGACTCCGAACAATATGCTTCCCTTTAATGTTTCAAATATTGTTAAGAATGTGTTAGTTGCTAAAGGTGTTAATGAAAGTCAATTTTGACATCTTCGCTATGGTCATTTGAACATTAATGGGTTGAAACTGTTGACTAGAAAGAACATGGTAGTTGGTTTACCAAAAGTGGGTGAGCTTGAGTTATGTGAAGGATGCATATTCAGAAAACAAGGTAGAATATATTTCCCTATAGGAAAATCTTAGAGGGCTAGCCGTTGCTTTGAGCTTGTACATGCTGACTTGTGTGTACGTACAGATGAAGACTAAGTCACTTGATGTGAGTCGCTATTTCTTAAGTTTACTAATGGCTATAGCCGTATGAGTTGGACAACTTGAGTTTCTTCATCTCTTGATCAGGTTTGATTTATATGAAGACTTCGTTCAAATTTTGTCGAGAAATTCTGGTTATATCAAATTCAGTGGTGAAGAGTTTCTATTTAGAACATTTCTTTGGACTATATAGTTCAATCCTAAGGAAGAAACATCGAAAGCATTGACATGGATATCTTTTCCAGATCTGCCACCAAATCTTTTTGCCAAAAAATCATTTTTCTCAATTGCTTCAGCCCTTGGGAAACCAGTTGCGGTAAATAAAGCCACTCAGGAACGTACCAGGCCAAATACTGCTAAAGTTAAGCTCATTCTAGATCTACTGGATAACTATCCAAAAATAAATAAAGTTATTCTTCGTGGACAAAGATTCAGGCAAAGTTATTGAGCATTATCAAGAGTTTGTTTATGATAATCTCCCAAGGTATTGTATAGACTGTAAATGACAAAGGCATGATGAAAATAGTTGTCGTGTGCTTCTCGGCAAGGTTGGTGCTAAAAATCAGAATGATGCAACGGATAAAGGTACGGATGTGGAGCAATATCAAGGTGATGCAAGGGAGATTAAAAATGCTAAATTTCAGAACAACGACAGTTGGTCCCTGATGATAATTCTGGTGAAGGAAGAGATTCTAAAAATAATTTGGGGGTTGTCAGGGATGCTACTGTTGATCGAGCTGTTGCAAATAGTTCTGAAGAAGCTACAAATTTTAACTCTAATAATGAAGAGAATCTAGAGAACAAAGGCAAATCGATTGAGGCCGCTAGGCGGGGTGTTGGGAAAGATGGAGTGTTGGGTTTGCCTAATGTAGTTGCAGCTAAACAAGACAACTCCATTGCAGTAAACTCCAATAACGAATGAACTTTGGTCTCACATTAAAAAAAGTGGTGTTTCTAAGTCCTCAAACAATCAGATTTTGCACCAAAACAATTCTACAGAGGTTGAGCTTGATATAAGCAACATCGTAATTGAATGTACTCAATTCGACGTGTTGTGAGATGAAAATGTTGGACAGCAAGAAAGGATACATGGTACAGATGAATTATCTACTGAATTTGGGAGTACTTTAGGCAAATCCCAACTTGTTACTGGTGTACTACAGCACACACAAAATTCTGCCTAGTTTGACAAAGACGTTAATAATTTGAGTCTTGTTCCTCGAGATTTGAACAAGAATACGGAGCATGTTGATCAACAAGTTGTTTTGACACATGAAAATAAGTTCATTGTTACAGAGGAGATAGCTGGTAAAGAAATCAGTCCAAATACACCTATCATAGTTGTTTCGAATCCAGAGGAAGCTAAAAATGGTTTGAATGTTTCTAAAGAAAAACAAAAGGAAACGAGTGCTTCTACATGGGTAGATTTAGTTGAGGAAGAGGAAAACATTACTTCACCTCCTATGAGTAAGTTAAGCCCTCAAGCACCTGAATTTGTGCCTACAAGTAAGGAAAATCCATCTATGGCAATGATAGTTGATAGCTTTAAAAAGAGTTTGGCCATGAACAACAAAGATATTGGAATATTGGCTAAGAGTCATGATCCAGAAGTTATAGTTTCAGGAATTAGTCCAACTGCAGCTTATGATATTGACTTGGGAACAGACATGTCTGATGGGGATGATGAGGAAGAGATGTTGGACATATGTTTTGATAAGGTGGCCAAGGAAGGGGATCTCTCACCAAGGCAACAAAGAAGTGGAAGCAACAAAATCAAAAAGAAGGCACATGGAAGGCAACACAATTGAAATGGTAAGGTGACTGAGGAATTTGTTCCAAGGCACCTACCAATGCGACTAGCAAAGAAAAATCATATGACAGTCTCAACAACTTTAACAAGATCCAATAAATCCAAGAAGAATTGATGAACTATCAAGTGTTTTTGGACAGAATTGAAGAAGAGGATTTAGATTTGTGCACCAGTGGAGCACGTGAACCCACTTGATTCGGTAGCTATTTTTTAGAGGAGATCTCGGGGTGAGCTGTCTAGTTGATCCGCAACACCAAACTCCCTTATCATTCTTATTACAAAATTATGTCTTTATTATTCTAAACAAATGTATTGAGTTTACTTTCAAACATTGTATTCATATTTTCGAAGCTCTTGACTTATGCTACCAATTTTGTGGTTTAAAAAAGTATATATTTTGAAAAGAAAAAACGAGTTGGGCTTACTTTCTGAAATTCAAATCTGAAGCTTTTCTCAGAAAATTCAAGGCACTCGTAGAAAAGCAAACATGCTGCAACATAAAATTTCTTCACACAGTTCATGGTGGTGAATGTTTATCTAATGATTTTAATTTATTTTGTGATGAGAATGAAATTCGCAGGGAGCTTACCAAACCGTACTCTCCATAGATAAATGGAGTCACTGAGCGGAAAAATCTCATGGTGGTTGAGATGGAAAGAAGCCTACTTAATGGAACGGGACTTCCTATTCACTTTTGGGAAGAAGCAGTGGTTGCAGTTGTCTATCTCTTGAATATTTCTCCAACAAAAATTGTTTTGGATCGAACTCCATATGAAGCATGGACAGGACAGAAACCACGAGTAAGCCACTTGAAAGTCTTTGGTTGTATAACCCATACTTTGGTTAATATATGTTTTAAACTCAATGGAAAATTTGAGAAATGCATTTTCATTGGTTATAGTCCTCAATCCAAAGCATATAGACTATATAATCCTACTAGTGGTAAA